>NJDC01003581.1:42514-62210 GCA_002245475.1 Calephelis virginiensis
TAAGCTAAGCTAAGCTATATGATCTTAGCTACTTAGAGAGTATATAGGGCGTTATTGTTTTTTTTTTTAATTTTAATGGTATTTATCAGAACTTTTTAAACTATTATCAATTATATTTCGTGTATCTATCACCTTTTTGTCTCTAAAATGATTTCTTTTTCTTTTGTAGAGGTATGCTCCTCTTTTTTCTCTTTCTCCTCATCAATTTTCTCTTTCTTCTATCTATTAATATTCTGATGAAATCGAATAAGAGCTATGCCTAAGCATATATCGTGCAACATATTTATACAGTAAGCATATATTATACAGAAACCCCCTTGATATCCGTTGATCTAGTGTGCAAGTTCACCTTTGCTAACAAAAAATTAAGTTACACACCAAATCAACGGGTACGTAAGTTTTATTAGGAAGGAGGTATGTTTGTAAGCATACAAAATAAAGATCATAAATTAAATAATTTTTGTGCAGTAAAGCGGCAAAAAATCAATTACAATTTCAATACGAACTTGATATTTTTAAAGTGAAAACTTCTTAAGTGGCGTTGCGCACTTTTTTTGGAATGGCTAAAAACTTCTAAACTGACTCGTGACCTGGTCGAAAATTCGTAAGACGGTGCAGGGCGCTTGCACGAATGTTCGCGTTGTCATGTTTGTGTACGATAGCGCAATAAATGAATATTATTCTACCACATACATGGTAGTACTTTCATATTGATAATTAAAGCAATTCGTGCAAAATTATTCCCTAACCATTCCGAAATGTCAAAAATGCAAAACGTGAATATTCAAGTTTCACTTCTGCCGCCACTCCCGAAGTGCAACCCCTCGTTTTTTTTAAAAGTCTGGTCATGGCTCCGAAGTAATTTTATAAAAATAAAGTTAAATTACATAAAAATTAATGCATCATTTAGTATAACTCACAAATCGCTTGTTGGATGTTGATAAAATTTGTTTAAATGGAAAACAAAACATTTTATTTCACATTCACCTTACAAGAAGCAATTGTGACTTGTCTAAATAATAATAAAATCTACCACCGGATCAGAAAACGGCCCCACACTGAGATGATTCGGCAAGAAACTAGGCGGGCTTGTCTTTTTTCCTTATTTTAAAATATGTAAAGTAATGGTACATTATAATATTTATATGGGACCTCAGAATCATACCTCTAAAGAATAATAAGTATAAAAAAACACTTCTATCTTATCTTCACGCCCATATCCCCGAAGCGGTAGGCAGAGGTACAACCAAGGCACCCACAACTAGCCGAAGACACTAAGTCCCACAATGTGATAGGTGGCAAGCCTATCGTCAACCGGGCACATTTCCAATCCCGACCAACATTTTTTTTATTAGAAAATTTAGAAAATTTTTATTATAAAAAAACACGATCGAATTAAAAACCACCACACCGCTGTCCAGACCGCTATTCCGGTGCTGTACTTGACTTCATAGGGTCACAGGTTCAATTCTGAGTAGGGAAACAAAAAGGAAATGTATCTTCTTAATTTGATCATGAAAACAATTATGTACACGATGCCTTCCATTTTATTTTCATAGCTTGATTTTTTTTTGGGTTGGCTGGAAGAAATTTCTTTAGTTAGAGATAAGCTCGCCTTTTGTGCATTTTTAACTTCTCGTGTATTTTGTGTATTTTAGTTTTTGTGTGCAATAAAGTGTTAAATAAATAAAAATAAATAAACAATGTTGCCTGGGATTAGATAAGTCCCCGGTTGGCGATAAGTTTGTCATTTACCACATTGTGGGACTTTTTCTTCGACTAGTTATGAGTAGGGATGAAACGAAACGAGTAAAACCAAGTAGGTACTCGATACTTTTCACCGATAGCAAGTACGTTTTAGTATCGATACTTTAAAATGAAGTATCGAATGGGTATCGTTTAAAAGTACTCATATCAGTAAATTTTATGGTTTACGGAAATTAAAATAATGGATATTTATCTTTTAATAACGTTCATCGTAAATTGAAATTTCTGAACGAATCCTAGGCTTAGTTTTGTGTAGTTAGCGGCCTTGGCAGTTTACAAGCTTATTTGTCTATACCCGAAGAAAGTTTAACTAGAAGACATTTACAAATGTTGATTTTCTTGAGCAGCACCATAAAAACGGGTTTTTTTGTATAAATTATTTTGAAGGTGACGTGTTGGACTAGAACTTACCCGCGACACTCATGGTCGGGAGTAACTCAAAAATTATTATTTTATGTTAGAATAATATTAGTATTTTTCAATAAAGAATACCAATACTTGTTACGGTTTTCACTCAAAATTTTCCAAAAAAATATGATACTGAATATAGTAAGTATCGATACGCTATGATCGATACTGAATAAGTAACGATACTTGACAACCGATACCAGTATCGAATATAAGTATCGATAAACCAGTGGTATCGTTTCATCCCTAGTTATGAGTGGCCTGAATGCCTACCTCTTCGGGGATACGGGCGGTAAGGTATTTTATTAACAAGTTACAAACTACTCTGTGCTATATACTTCCTACTAATATAGTTCTAGCCAAAACTATTATTACAAGGAAAAATATTTTTTATCACTTATATAAAACATTTATTTTTATGACTGTTAGTTTAAACGTTAATACCTATATTAACATTAATAACTTCAATGCCGTGAAACTGCTTAAACAGACTTTAATTTCAATATTATAACTAATATGATATAATATGAAAAGTATAGGATTTTTCTCGATGAACCTGGGACTCCTGACGGTTTCTTACTGAAATTTAGACTTAGTGCCAATAGCAAACCTCAAAAGTACAGAGTGTACTTTTGAGTGTAGTTCAAATAAAGAATCAATTTTTAAAAACGGTTCTTAAATGACACTGAAATCGAATAACATTTTCTCTTCTATATGAATAAAAATCAATGCCACTTTTCGTTGTAATTTTATAATTCGAACGTAATACAGTTTTCTCCTTTTTTAAACTTGTTCAAAATTATTTTCAATGGGTTTAATACAGTCACTTACACGTTGTGGTCAGTTAAAAAAATACCTTACTTTATGATATAAATTTTTACTGCTAATTTATTGGATTGCTTTAATATTATGGATGTTAAACTCACTTAGTCGGACCATAGATCAAAATTGACATGGCTAGACTTGTCACATACATTAGAAATTTCGCTACAGAATTCCGTTTGAAATATCGACCGGAATTTTGCCCATAATAAATTCACACAAATTCCGCAAGAAAAATCCTAATGTATGAAGTCGATTTGTATGAATGTCAGATGTATGAATGAAGCAGGAAATGTTCGACACCACGATTGGGTGGATCGAATTTTATAAACCTGTGCTTAACCTTGATGAGAGGATATATAATTGGTCATAGACTTAGCTGGGGATTGACTCGTTAATCATTAATTAACGAAGATAACATTTCGACTACCGATAAACTTTTAAGTTAATTTTTAAAAATGTTAATGGATTCGTTAACCTCCGTTAAATTTCCTCCGGTCCTTTAATTTACCGCTTTAACGTTTAACTTTTAAACGTTAAAGCGTTAACGTTTAAAAGTTATATATATATATATATATATATTAAATTCTTCAACGTTTAACTTTTGAACGTTAACGAAGTAATTAACAAAAAATATTTTTTTGATGAACTGGTTGTAAAATATTATATTGTTGAGAGGTTGAACCATCTTTTCAAGAACCCAACAAAACCACTACTCAAGTGAGATTATGTCTACCTTTTACTGTGATAAATCACTGACTGAAAGCTGTTATAGATTCCCCATGTAGTCTGGACTCGTTTGAAAGCGTCTATAGGCCATAGTTATTTTATACCACCAGGGAAGCAACGTGGTTTTTCGCTGTCTTTTGCCATAAAAATATCCTCCAGCCTACTTGATAGTTTCAAGGTTGTAAATGACATGTATTATTTAGGACTTATTAATTAATAATTGATATTTCAGGAGTTCTTATCACTACCTTCCACCACCTCCATCATCATATATTTGAGATCATATCATCATGTTGTCATAAAATTTAAATGTGCGCCAAAACCAGTTCAATCGTTTGAAAATAGCTGCTATTTTTTATTGAATAGCAAAATCCCTCCTCCTCGGGCAAACACACTCGTACTTATAAAGATCCCAAATAAAACTTTCTTAATATTAACGCAAAGGCTCGGTTTGTATTATATAAGCTTTCTGTATAATCTTTCTAATAATACCTTTAATGAGAAAGTTTGCATGTTTGTTTGTTGGTTACTCTTTCACGTAAAAACTGCTGAACCGATTTTCATGAAATTTATCACACACATTGAGGGTAACTTAGATTCACATATTATTATAACGAAAAAATGTTCCCGTAGGACATTAACCACGCAGACTATGTCGCGTTTAACAGCTAGTGTATTACATACTTACTTATTTACATTAATTTATGGTTCGTAATACACCTCTACCTACTTTTGTGGGTCTAAACTTGGATTGTATATGTGCAGAGTTGGCAATAGGCTTGCCACCTATCACATTGTGAGACTTAGTGTCTTCGATTAGCGGTGGTGGCTGTCCTGGTTGTACCTCTGCCTACCTCTTCGGGGATATGAGCGTGAAGATACTTACTTTTACTTACTTATTTACAAAGAAAATAAAAAACAACAAAAAATTCAGAAAAACTTAACACTGAAATAAACGTAAGTACAAAGGGCAAGCTTATCTCAAATGAATGAAATTTCTTCCAGCCAACCCATTGAGGGAAAACAATGAATGGAATATGTTGACCTGGTGTACCAAACTACACTAAAAAAATAACTACATATTAAATACAATTACTTACTAAACATAATACGTACCGAAATATAACTACTTACACGAATAAAGCTAAATAACTCTAAGAAAAAGTTCTTTTAATTTTTTTTAAAAAACAAGGGTTTCACATTCACGAATCTCATTAGGAAGTGAGTTCCATAACATAACAGCGTGAACTGTAAATGAGTGCGAATAGACAGCAGAATCGCTTGTGGGAAATCGTAACTGAGTACGGACATATAAACGACAGGGTGAATATATGAATGTAAAAAATGAAATGAATTGCGCAGATAATTAGGAGACAACGGATGAAATAAAATTTTGAACAGCAAACAAAGGATGTGAAATTTTCTACAATGTCGTATAAACAGCCATTGCAGCTTAGTTCGGAAACTAGAAATATGGTCAAACTTTTTACACCAAACACGAAACGAATACAAAGATTTTGCAGCTTTTCCATCCAAATCCTTATTCATATCACTAATGATATGTACCCGGCACGAAAGTGGCGATATACCTGTAGATCATCCGTATCGAGGTGAAAATTTGAGTGGATAATATTTGTTATCTCGTTAATAAATATTGAAAATAAGAGTGGTGAGAGGACACCTCCTTGAGGAACTCCAGCCTTTAAATCAATCCATGTGGACTTGACTTCACCAGAGATGACACACTCTGAACGTCCATTTAGATACGAACTGAACCAGTCGAGGGCCGAAGAAGTTATATTTAAAAACGCAAGCACCCTGATTAACAAATCAATATCTACCGAGTTAAAAGCACTACTGAAATCTAGAAGACCGAGAACAGTAAGTAATTTTTCGTCGATAGCTTGACGAATATCAACAGTCGCTCGAATTTAGGCAGTGACAGTATTATGCCCAGGGCGAAAGCCTGACTGATTCGGATGAAGAAGACAATTCTCTCTAAGAAAATTAGCCAGTTGGGAGTGAACAATGTGTTCTCGCACCTTTGAAAGAAAAGGAAGGATTGAGATTGGGCGAAACTGAGATGGTGAAGAGGCATTTTGGATCTTTGGTAAGGGAATAATGTTTGCCATCTTCAAAGCGTCAGGAAAAGAGCCAGAAGTCAAAGAAAAATTAAAAATTTTGCTAAGTATCGGGAGGAGTTCGAAATGTACAGGAGTAATCATAAGCGAGCAAACACCATCACTACCAATAGCAGCAGAAGAAATAACAAGAACATGCCTCTTCACCATAAATTGATCTATTAAATAAAATATATACAAATACGTGAAGCCAAAACTTTGGACCCCTTTTTACGAAAATTGCAAAGACGCAGGAGCATAAAATTTGGCACGCTTATAGTTTATGTATAGGAGAAGTGCAGAACGCTAATATTTTTCAATAATAAAGCAAATTTCATTAAATCAATAAATAAAACATTACCCACACTACCATGCATTTGACATACACAAACAAATATAATAATGATAACGATAAAAGATAACAGATGGCACACTAAAAAGTTTGAAAACAAAGTATTTGGTCTTGAGAAATGAAGATGACGTTCTTATCAACAAGATATTAAAATTTATTATTGTCGAATTTCGACCAATGGACGACCACTAGTTTTAATAAACGTGTGTTGATATTTCACTCATTAAATCACACTCAATATTAAATAGCCAAAGACAATCGCGTTACTAAATCCTTGAGAGGTGGATCCATAGGATCACGATCATCACCCATTGCTATGAGGTAGATTTATAAATATTTAATAGCTGGTACGTGCCAAAGGCTTAATGAATCAAGCTTCATAGCCTCTTCAATCCAATTTTAGAAGCAAGTGCAGGAAATTGGCTTTTATAAAATGACGAAGCTCTGGCTGTTCACGGATCTCTAACCATATACAAGTCTAGTCTTAAAACTGCATTGTCAACTAGTAAACCATTCAGATTGAGTTGAAACTTTGCAGACACGTAGAGTACTGTATAGCCTTTGCAGACACGTAACGTTCAAACGACAAAGCTTAATATATCAATCAACGTTAATGTCATTCTAAATCCAATATGGCGGACGCTTAGGGATACCAATTATTTCAGCACCCGTTCTTCATGTTAGGAAATGAAAAATGATGGGTTTGTTGAAAGGGATACGAAAAACAAAAGGAAGTTACTCTAAATTCAAAACATCGGATTTATTTAAAATATTTATAAACAAACAAACAAATCGCCTCTGTGGTCGAGTGGTCCGGGTGTTGGACTTGACTGCATGAGATCCTGAGTTCGAATCCCCCAGGTCGGCCAACATAAAGAAAATTTGATTTTTCTAATTTACTAATTAAAAAAAATGTAGGTCGGGATTGGAAATGTGCCCGGTTAGCGATAGGCTTGCCACCTATCACATTGTGGGACTTAGTGTCTTCGGCTAGTCGTGGCTGCCTTGGTTGTACCTCTGCCTACCTCTTCGGGGATATGGGCGTGAAGATACTATTATTTACCATCTTCGATTTTATGTCCAAAAAGTCAAAATCAAAAAAAGTTTTTTTGACAAAACGTAACGACAAACATTTGAGAATTCATGGTCAATTCTAGTGGCATTTTGTAAAATGTTATTTAGTTGAAGTGCATAAGTAAAATATTTGAGTTTTGGCGCCATCGAGAGAAAAGATGGTCGAAGTTTTTTCATAATTATTGAATTTCGTGTTGATTATGAGTGAAATTAGTCAATTTTGGTGGCATATTGTACAATTTTGTTCAGTAAAAGTGCACAAATGAAATAATCATAAAGAAATTAGCGTATCGTATATTTTCTCGTTGCCGCCAAATCTCGTTACGTGAGCTTGTTTAAAAAGGCTACCGCTTTACCCAAGAGCCTGACATGACTTATTGACGACTTACGACTGATGACTAATTAAAATTAATTGAAATTGATATAAAATTTGATGCAAATATCTACTTGACTAATGACTAAATACTAACGTGATGGCGAAAACTTAATGAAAGAAGTAAAGTATTTATGAAGGAATTGGTACATCGTACATTTTAGCGTTACCGCCAAATCTCACTAAATGAACTTAAGAAAGGGCTTTGCTCAAGGTCCTAACATGACTTTCTATGTAGATTTTATAAGTTTTTGAATAATCTAAGCCCGATTTTATATATCGAGTAACTTGATGCAAGCCAAGACATTTACTAGTGGCAGATGCTGACGCCCATGAATAAATGAAAAAAAAACTTTTGAGAATTAAAAAATAAATCATTTGAAAATGGAAGCGTATTTGTTACCAATTTTAAAAGTATCTCACGCCCATATCCCCGAAGAAGTAGGCAGAGGTACAACCAAGGCACCCACGACTAGCCGAAGACACTAAGTCCCACAATGTGATAGGTGGCAAGCCTATCGCCAACCGGGCACATTTCCAATCCCGACCAAAATTTTTTTTTAAATTAGAAAATTGGAAAAATCCTATTTTCTTTTTGTTGGCCGACCCGGGATTCGAACCCGGGACCTCATGCCGTCAAGTCCAACACCCGGACCGCTAGACCACAGAGACGATTGTTACCAATTTTATAAACTATCTACCTACGATGTACAAATTATAAGGTAATGTATTCTACAATATTTGAAATTGGTTAGGTGCCCGGTTAGTGATAAATCCACCACCTATGACAATGTAATACTACTACTTACATACCATCATCTAATAGTCGTTCCAGTGCGTACCTCTTCAGGGATAAAGGTGTGAACATACTTACTTTTAATTTTTAAATAACACTTGTACTTTCTACAATACACTTTACTTTAATTCTTAATATTAAAGTTAGGCCAACCGGTTTTTATAATACTCAATGTCATTTTATATAGTTTCAAAGAATTGACGACGCTGTAAAAAAGAGTAGGTACCAGTTTTGGTCTATCATACAGGGTTAAATAAAGTATCTTGAGGAAAATCCAAGTGTTATTTCAAAATTTGTGTACAACAAAATTCCTCCGAGTGGAGACAATGACATATATAAATTCTCTCTCATTTCTCAGTAATATATTTTATGTACAGACACAGGTTACTTTCATTTCAATAAGATTTATGTTACCACGGGACAAGTATACAACTTGAGATCACATTATACTATTTTTATTATCATCGATAATGAAACGTTCGACATTTAAAACAGGTATAAGTTAAATACGCGTAAACCAATTCATAGAATACCAGAATAAGAAAAGGATCAACAATCACAGTTCAATGACTTTGTTTCTTATAAACCAATTTACATATTCAAACTCAAACCTATAATTCTGTGATATTTCAAATTAATTAATATTAAAATCCCACTAATTGTAAATGCGAAAGTTTGTATGTTTGTTTGTGACTCCTTCACGCAAAAAAATAAAATAAAATTTGTCATACACATCGATGGTAGCTTTTTAAACACATAGGATAGTTTTTATATAGAAAAAGTGTACCTGAGAGTCAATTAACCACTCGCGCAACGCCGCGGACAACAGCTAGTTATATCATATTTTTGAGATTTCCTAAACAAAATTCATAATCCACATTATCTCCCTTATATACTAATAAAACTTACATACCCGTTGATCTGGTGTGTAACTTTAGATTTGCTAACAAAAAATGATCTAACACAACAGATCAACGGGCGTGTAAATTTTATTAGTAAGGGGATATACGTATAATATTAAAAGACCATATAGATATTGGTCTATTACTGCTTCTTATAAGTCCTAGGCCAGCTCCATCAATGTGTATCCTTTTGTTTCTATTATTTATCTGCTCTTTATTGTTGAACTATAAAAAATACAATTTATAAAAAATATTACAAATGTTCAAAACAACTTAATTTATATTTACCAACCCATAATTTATAAAAATACGTTTTTTTAATGTGAAGGTCGAGTACTGGAATTCGCCAGTCGTGTTAACTCAATTCTAAAATTCATAATGAGATTACCATCGTATATAATGGCAGTTTACCGTTTCTCGTTAGGATAGCACAGTTTATCGTTTTGTATTTTTTTTATCTTATTTTTTATATTCTAACATTATTATGTTGTCTACTTCTTACCCTTATATGTTATAAAAACGGTTATCACTTATTACAGTAAAGTCGTAACTATTTATACAGGGTAATTTTACGGAACGGCCAAATTTAAATTTATGAGCGTAAAGGCTTAAATGCTTCATATGTTATCACGCTGTGTCGTGACAAGTACGAGCCATGACGATTGACGTCACCTGCCTGCGAACCCGACTGCGCTCGGTGGAAACGAGTGTTATGCTTTATTTACGTTATAGCCATGCGTATATTTTACGTTGTATAAACATTATAAATTATATTTTATTTACTTTTTAATAACTCCATAGTGTTATCGATTCCAGATCGTTTTTCAAAATTTGGCTGATACTTTAAATGTCACTCTGTACAACATACACTACTGTGGTAATATTATAATAGCAAACGTCTCTAGTGATTGATCTAATCTTAAAGTATTTGTGGGAAAATACGGCTATCAGGCACATGGCTTTTTTGGCTTTCACATAAAAAAATCTTATTTTAGGGGACGTAGACGATTTATTTATTAAAACAAAGTAGATTTTTTATAGTATTACTGTAGTTAAATGATTAAGTACTCTGCCAATAATGAACAGATTTTGATAGTTCGTTTTCGGGAAGATAGGTTTCGATTCGATATTTTTGAAAGATTGACACAATGTCGTCGAGGTAAGAGAGAAGGCACTAGTATAATTCAAAAATAATTTTTCGGATTTTGATAAAATTTATGTTCCATCTTGGATAAGTATCTACATAATAACTACTCGTATTATTACTAGCTACAATATTAGCTGTTCCAGCGAACTTAGTTAATATGTTATCTATATATGTTTGTAAGGCAAAAATTAAAATGTTGTTTTTCCTAGTTTTTACTAGTTTACTAGCTGATGAACGAGTCATAATGTACCTTTTTCTTTTTTCTGTTTCTAAGCTAACTCCCAGTAAATTTTCAACCAAACTGGTTTAGCTGTTCTATAGTCAAACAGTGTAACTAACACGTCTTTCTTTTACATAAAGATAATGACTACCTCCCAGTAAATTTTTAACCAAATTGGTTTAGCTGTTCTATAGTCAAACAGTGTAACTAAGACGTCTTTCTTTTACATAAAGATAATGACTACCTCCCAGTAAATTTTTAACCAAATTTGTTTAGCTGTTCTATAGTCAAACAGTGTAACTAACACGTCTTTCTTTTACATAAAGATAATGACTGAACTTCGGAATATCGAAGTTTGAAATGTCGATGTACTCTATTCATAAAGTTCGTCAGTGCGATGTATGTTAGTTCGGCAGTACGGTGTACCGAACTATTGTATTGAGAATGTTCATAAAATCGACATACGGAACTTTGAAGGTTTGATCTTCGAGCTCAAAAATGTGGTTTTCCAATTTTCTATTAAACATAACGCTGCCCGGGATTATATAAGTTCGCGGTTGTCGATAGGTTAGCCACCTGTCACATTATAGGACTAAGAAGGTACATAGTAATTTTGGCTAATCGTCGGTGTCCTGGTTGTACCTCAGCCTAACTCTCCAAGGATGCGATCGTCAAAATACTGACTGTTTACCTTTTTATAACAAAAAAGGATATTATGAAGTAGTATTTAGGCGGTCTGGCGTATACACTATTTTGCTTAAAAACCTAATTTTGATTTTTTTTAACCTTAATCCTATTTGAAATAATATCAAAGTAAGTAAGTAAGTATCTTCACGCCCATATCCCCTAAGAGGTAGGCAGAGATACAACCAGGGCATCCACGACTAGCCGAAGACACTAAGTCCCACAATGTGATAGGTGGCAAGCCTATCGCCAACCGGGCACATTTCCAATCCCGACCAACATTTTTTTTAAAAAGAAAATTGGAAAAATTCAATTTTATTTTTGTTGGCCGATCCCGGATGCGAACCCGCAACCTCATGCAGTCAAGTCCAACACCCGGACCGCTAGACCACAGAGGCGATCAACTTGTCAAATTATTTTAAATGAGTCTAAGTTGTACTTCTTGCTATCGCACGTAATTGTACCGTTGGCTCTGAACAACTCTACCCGGTGTACCAACATTTAAATCAAACGTTCGAAGTTCCGTACTTCGATATAGCGATCTTTCGAAGTTCCGTACGTCTGTTTTATAAACATTCTCAAAACGATAGTTCGTCATACCGTACTGCCGAAGTAACGTACGTCGCACTGATGAATATTACCAGTACAGTACATCGACATTTTAAACTTCGATATCAGTCATAGATAGATAGATAATACAAATAATTGTTAGTCATAGATAGATAGATAAATGATAAATCGCGACGTAGTAAGAAAACTGGAATCGAATCTTAGCAGTTTTCTGCGCTTAACAATTTTTTAATTAAATCGAAAACGTGACCGTATAATAATAGAGATATGTCGCAAGGTCTCGATCCGAATCAAAACACTAGTCATATGTATTATACATAAACCTAAGGCAAAAACCTGTAATTGAGACGGTAAACTGGTTTAAAATATTAATTGGTTTAGGAGATACGTACGGACAAGCGTCGTTATTAAAATACGAAGTTAATATTAACCGATACGCCTTGATGGTTTTTGAACTCTTCCGGGTTTAATGTGTTATGATGATATTGTTTATAACCAATCAAGAATCATCACCACGTTTATGGGTTCCGTGTCACTAAGAGCCACGTGCCTCTGTGTTGGACTTGACAAGAGGTCCTGGGTTCGATCACCGGAACGGGCAAAATAAAGAACATGTGATTTTTTAATTTTTTTAGTAAAAACAATGTTGCCAGGGATTGGATACGTGTCCGGTTGGCGCTATCGGTGCATCGCATCTCTTCGGGGATGTGGTCGTGAAGATATTTTTTTAAAAAGCCTTTGCAAGTTAGTGAGATATATATAATGGGTTGGGTCAAATATAGAGCTGTTCAATACGAGGTTAGGAGCTAACACATAGTTAATAGTTAATCGTCCTTCAGCAGTATTAAAGTGAACCAAGTGCAAATCAAACTCAAATATTAATGGTTTCTTACTACTAGGTTCTGTTACCGTCACCTTTCCTACTCTTTCGGCAAAATCACTAGTACTCGTCAATTTTCTGGTATGAAGAGTAAGGTAGTAAGGATATGTGAGAATGTAAAAAAGTTTACGTTTAAGTTTAGTTCTGAGCCCCTTCTTTGGATGCTTAAATTAAAAAAAAATGTCAGTTTGCCTGTTTTTGAATTTCCCCGTGTTGGTCCGGGATCCTTTGCAGAATAGACCATCTGCCTTCCTGTCAGGCAGCTCGTAAAAGGCGAACGTAGGCTAACCATCACTAGCACCGTGACATCTGACTAGGTGGTAGAGTTTCGCAGCGACTCACCCGCTTGATACCACCGCCTTACCTATTCTGACACCATATCGTCATGACGTGTTCCGGTTTGGAGGGTAAGGTAGTCGGTAAACTCACTTTTGCGCGTGGCCTAACATCTAGGCCTCAGGTTGGCAACGCACCATTACCACCTTTGGTGTTTCTAGGCGGCAATTTCTTAGCATCAGGAAATCCGTCTGCTTGTTTGCCTTCCAGTATCATAAAAAATAAAAAATAATTGAACAATTTAGATTATTACCCAAACCTACTAACTGGACTATTTTTAATCGAGTTTTTCTTAATTGAAGATATTATTGTTCAGACGTTTTTGACTAATATTTAAAGTTCGGTGAAGTTGTAAAAATCGCAAGATTAGCAACAAATTAGTCGCAAATAAAAAAAAAAAGACTAATATCACGTATATGGGTTGGTTTTTAAGCGTCTGTTTTTTTTCCTAAGTTTTTTTGCGATTACTATACCAAGTATGAAAGGTTTTTGACGATTTTTTGGCGTAGGTATATACCTTTAAGATGGACCCAACAAATGTTTTTGACATAAACTTAGTACTGTATATTTTGTTTACTTGTATGACGTAGTTATGAAATCGAAGTCGGTTTTTTATAGTGTAACATTTGCTTAACATAATATTTATTTTTAACATAACATTTATTTAAAATATTATGTAATACGACTTTAACTTGAATTTTCATGTAGCCAGTTTTAGAAATTATGTTGTACTTGTTAAATGTTAAAAAAATTAAAATGTTGCATGTGTTTTCTGACAGAGATGCCTTATTAACAATAAGACCACCTTTGTGTGCAAATAGCAATTTTATATATTTGTACTCAGTGCTATAACTATTAGTAACTATTAGTATTTTTATTGTTGTACAATAGTATCTCAATTTATTAAATATTTTATCTCATAATTACCATAAGTAAACTGGAAGAAATGCCAAGCAGTACTATGTACGAACGTCAGTATTTGAACTTTTTTGTGCAATAATAATATTATTATTTCATATATTTCATAGGAGTTTTAGCGAATTCGAGATAATACTATCATTACATTTAGTAAAATTATTAGATTTTGGTGACATTTCGTGTTATTTTGTTCAGTTAAATTGCACAAGTGAAGTGTTACTAAAGAAAATACGCGACAATTTATTAATCACATTTTCGGGCTAAAAACTTAAAGCAAATTATTTAAATCTGAGTCTGAATTATGGCAGATATTTACGCCCGTGCTAAAAAAATATAGCAGAGATGAGATATTCTGTATTTTGTTTAATTTTTCGATGTTTTAGTCCAGTTACGCAAACAAACAAAACATGTTTACTTAATATTGCTTTTTGAAAACGGAATACTAAAAACTGGTAGGTGTATGAATAGATACACGAAAACACATCATAATACCGTTAAGTTTATAGTTAAATTTAACGGTATTTAACTGTTGGTTCTGGGTACAATTTTTTTAATAATATAGGTCAACGGCTTACGCAAGCAGCTCGTAAGAGGCGATTGTCGATTTTCACCAACACCGTGACTGTAATTGAATTTGCGACAACTTGTCCGATTTCTTATTTCTGCCTTAATAGCTTTGGAAGCTTTTGTTATCACCTTCCTTCATATGTTCAGATTTTTTTAATAATAATGAAAGGCAAACAAGCAGACGGATTTCCTAATGGTAAGAAATTCACGCTGCCTAGAGATACCAAAAGTGGTACTGGTGCGTTGTCAATCTAAGGCCGGGATGTTAGACCTTGAGCAAAATTAAGTTTATCGTCAACCTTATCCTCCGAACTTAAGCTCTGTCGTTACGGCACCAGGAATATATAAGGCGGTGATACCAATTCGGGTTAGTTGCGGATAAAACTATACTACCTAGTCAGATATCACGCCTGTCAACTTCCTATTTTATGCAAATTACAAATTGAATTTATGCACAAATACTTTGTATTTTGTATTTGTATTACACGTCGACCACCACGTTGGTAGATAACTTAGCGTACATACTACTGAACAACCGCAAGGGTAGTTTTTAATCTCGACAGTGTCAGACATGATCGGTCGGTTATCGCCTCTGTGGTCTAGCGGTTCAGTTGTTGGACTTGACTGCTTGAGGTCCCGGGTTCGAATCCCGGGTAGGGCAACAAAAAGAAAATTGTATTTTTCCACTTTTCTAATAAAAAAAAAATGTTGCTCGGGATAGGATATGTGCCCGGTTGGCGATAGGCTTGCCACCTATCACATTATGGGACTTAGTATCTTCGGCTAGTCGTGGGTACCTTGGTTGTGCCTCTGCCTACCTCTTCGGGGATATGGGCGTGAAGATACAGTGTCAGACATTTGTGTGATACTTAAACATCTTGATATCTGTATTTTGTATTTAGGTATATATTGTATTTATACTATCTATTTAATTATTTGACCGCCTCGTTGGTCGAGTGGTTAACGCACCTGCCTAACTACATCGACCAGCCGCTAGGCTCGGGTTGTCATTTTTGTGATGAACATTTAGATGTCTGCATTTCCGGGTCTGGGTGTTTGTTAAATTTATTCTGGTATCTATTTAAGTATTTCCATATATTAGTATCGTTGACTAACATCCATAACACAAGAATATAATTTGCTTACTTCGGGGTTAGATTCAATTTGTGTAACTTGTCCAGGAATATTTATTATTATTTGTTATTATTTCTATGTACTCATCACTAACTGACACTCATAACACAAAATATAATTTGAGGCTAGATTCAGTTTGAGTAATTAGTTCAGGGGTATTTATTTACATAGATATAAATTAAAAAACCTAGCATATACTAGCCAGATCAACAAATTATAGCTATCTTAATATATATAAATCTCTTGTTACAATGTTTGTCCTCAATGGACTCCTAAACCACTTAACCGATTTTAATCAAATTTACATACCGTGTGCAGTTTGGTCTAACTTGAAAGATAGGATAGCTTACATCTATTTTTTTTGCGAGCGAAACCGCGGGTAACAGCTAGTCAAATTATAAATATTAAAGCAATGTATGTGTTTGAATAAGTTAACTCACAAAATATGTATTCAGTGCCCTCTTCCAAACTAAAACGTGAAAATGTCGAGCACTGACGTTTTGTGATACTGATCCTGGGCATGCAATACAACTATCAACTATAAATAATTAGTAAATTGGAGTTTTGGCGCCCTCGAGAGCAATTATGGTCGTAATTTTTTCGTAATTGTTGAGTATTGTGATTATATTGAGTGAAATTAGTTAATTTAGGTGGCATTTTGTAAAATTTTGCTAAGTGAAAGTGCACTCATAAAGTAATCATGAAGAAATCAGCGTATCGGGTATTTCCTCTTTGGCACTAAATCTCATTAATGAGCTTGAGACATTTGATTTTTATTTCATGATATTTTAAGACAAACAAGCAGACAGATTTCCTGATGGTAAGAAATTCACATCGCCTAGAGTTACAAAGGTGGTAATGGTGCATTGCCAACCTGAGGCGGGCATGTTCTTCCTTCCAAGCTGGAACACGTCAACGGCAAGCACTTACGTTATGGTGGCAGGAATAAGTAAGGCTGTAGTATCAAGCCGTGTGAGTCACTGCAAATCTCTACAATCTAGTCAGATGTCACGGTGTTAGTGATGGCAGTCTTATGCTCCCCTTTTACGAGCTGCCTGGCAGGAAGGCAGATAATCTATTTTGCGAAGATTTCCCAGACCATCACAGGGAAAACTCAAGACCCTGATACGAATTTCTTTGAGGACTAATAATTATTAGTGCTCAAAAATTATTCAAAATTATTTAACTAATTTTGAATAATTTTAACTTGATTCAACAAAACGGGCAACTTAATTAATGGCAAATGCTAACGCTTATGCCAAAAAGTAAAAAAGAAAAAACATTAAATTACGTACTTATCCTCACGCTAAGTCCTTTACGATAAAGTATCCACTGCCAAATATCAGGATTCTTGAAGACCAGCATGGCTTCCTTCGCATTAATTAGTTTGAAAAACAAACCCATTTTGTTTTAACCGTTTATTTTTATTACAATTCAGGTAGATTTATTATAAAATGTATGTTATCTCAAACGTGTCCTTTGGAAGGGCATCTTATTTTAATTTTAATATCAAGCTAACCAATTTTGAACCACCTGCCAAAGAAATAAAATGCAATTTAAAACTATGCAAATATTTAACGTAATTAAATTATGCTTATATGTGTATTATACATACAGCTAAATGGTCATTAGTTATGGTCATTTTTGTGAACATTAACATTATTTAATACTTCATTTGTTTTATTTTTATTTTTAAGTGATTTCTTTTCGTTTTATCAATTTAATGGTGCTTCCAAACATAAATAAACAAATCTCAGCTATTTTTACTAATAAATTGATAGCAGAAATATCTTACACAAATGTAATAATAGTTTTAGGTTTATTTGTAGCTAGTATAATGACAAAGGTTAGTCACATATTGTTATAAAAATAGGCAAGATACATAATGAAAAAAAATGAACTGATCTAAGCATGTTAATATTTATTTTTTTAATGTGTTAATTGTATGGAAGAATGTGGCTTCCTGGCACGGGTGTGTTTTGCCAAAAAGAGGCACTAATTTTATTTGTACAATATTAACAATATTACAGCAAATTATTTTTTTTTAATTAAAAAAAAATAATCTTGGTCAAACTGTCCAAGTTTTGGATACTAACTTATCCAAACTAAAATAAGTATAACTGATACATACATACAAATCTCCTGTCGTGGTATATACAAGTCTTGCTGACCTGGTAGATCAAAAGTATTATTGACCTAATAATTAACTATCCTATCCTATTAATATTATAAATGCGAAAGTTTGTAAGTATGGATGTATGGATGTTTGTTACTCTTTCACGCTCGAATGGCTGAACGGATTTGTCTGAAATTTGGAAGACAGATAGATTGTGACCTGGATTAACATATAGGCTATTTTTAATCCCGATCGCACACCGGGTTTCTGTGAAAACGCGGGCGAAGCCGCAGGTAGCAGCTAGTTAAGAATATTGCGTTCCTTTGAACTTAGTTATGCGAAGATATATGAGATGTCTAGTGACATAAATTTCATCAAAATCCATCTAGTAGACTGCATGGTTATAGAACAAATTAACAAATCAAAATCAAAATTGGAATTTCAATCTGGAGAGCGATTTACTGTACAGCACTTGATCACCTAGACATGGTATAGTGCCATAGTTATTTAATCCAGTAACCTGAATTACTTAGTTACAATAACATGCGATGAGGTCGTCACATCCGAACGCTTCAGATGGGACAAAACAAAATAGAAAAACATGCCAACGTTCCCAATGACAATTAACGAAGCACCAAACTAGCACAAAATATTTCTTTTTTGTGACACTAGTGAGAGGAGATAGTTCCAGTAATAATAACTTAATAAATAAATAAGTATCCTTGGACAGGTTATTCAAATTGTACTCAACCCCAAAGTAAGAAAATTATATGCTTATATTATGAGTGTTAGTCAACGATTCTAATACCTAGAAAAACATAAATAGATACCAGAATAAATGTCATAAACACCCAGACCGGAAAATGCTGACATACGAGTATATTTAAATCATACAAGTGCCAGCTCGTCAGGAATCAAACCCAAACCCCAACGTTGATCGGTGGAGTTAGACGTGTACTCTAGCTCCCAGACCAACGAGGTGGTCTATACTTGATTTATAACTAGCACGGACCAACGAGGTGGTCTATACTCAATTTATAACTTGCACGTTCCTAGGCTACGTGTTTAACTATGAGTTAGCTTCTAACTCGTGTATGTTTCAGTTCAACTTATAATTATATTTAACCCATAAACGTGCAATTGGCCCAGGCAAAGCGAATTTACATAACATATATTCAGCTTATTATTTTTCGATTAGCCGATAGAAATATGTCAAGGATGAAACGTAAAAAAGAAGATTCAGCCGATAACCTACAATGGAATAATCCCCCTTATTACGAGGAAATGCTCCAGCCATGTTCTTTATGAAATTGATGGATGAAAGTATCTTGTACAAAGAATTCTATTCTGATTTCATCAGATGTACCATCACAATGGAGAATAGATTTGTTTGTTTATCATACGATCACCTCGTTGGTTAAGTTTAGCTTACATGCCACCGAACATTCATGATGCTCTAAATCAATTGCCATAATATATTCGTACATGTATCTCAAATCTAGACTCGATTCAAGTATTTCTTTTAATGTATATAATATGTATTTTAGGGCATTATTAGCATTAAGTGTATATATTACATACACGCTTTTTTTTCTAAATAACACTTGTTTTCTTACTAATGGCAGTGGAATATGTAATAGAAAAGTGTTTTTAAAGAAAGTGTTCATATAATATCCGAGGGTGGTGTCAAGAGTCTCCGAAACCGGCGTGTTTGTGTGAAAAGGGTTATGAATGTGAAGGAAGCAAGACAGGTTTGTCAGGATCGTGAGGTCTGGCACTCG
>NJDC01003581.1:63144-88470 GCA_002245475.1 Calephelis virginiensis
GCACGGACCAAAAAGGTGGTCTATACTCAGTTTATAACTTGCACGTTCCTAGGCTAAGTGTTTAACTATGAGTTAGCTTCTAACTCGTGTATGTTTCAGTTCAACTCATTATTATATTTAACCCATAAACGTGCAATTGGCCCAGGCAAAGCAAATTTACATAACATATATTCAGCTTATTATTTTTCAATTAGCCGATAGAAATATGTCAAGGATGAAACGTAAAAAAGAAGATTCAGCCGATAACCTACAATGGAAAAATCTCCCTTATTACGAGGAAATGCTCCAGCCATGTTCTTTATGAAATTGATGCATGAAAGTGTCTCGTACAAAGAATTCTATTCTGATTTTATCAAATGCACCATCACAATGGAGAATAGATTTGTTTGTTTATCATACGATCACCTCGTTGGTTAAGTTTAGCTTACATGCTACCGAACATTCATGAAGCTCTAAATCAATTGCCATAATATATTCGTACATGAATCTCAAATCTAGACTCGATTCAAGTATTTCTTTTAATGTATATAATATGTATTTTAGGGCATTAGTAGCATTAAGTGTATATATTACATACACGCTTTTTTTTCTAAATAACACTTGTTTTCTTACTAGTGGCAGTGGAACATGGAATAGTAAAAGTGTTTTTAAAGAAAGTGTTCATATAATGGAATTCTACCAAGTCCCAACGATGAAAAGTATAAATTTTATTACTCCTTTATGCAAAAAGTGCTGAACCGATTTTCGTGAAATTTCGCACACACGTAGAGAATATCTTGGATTAATACATAGGATAGTCTTATTCAGGAATAATTTTCATATGGGTCCATTAAACACGCAGGCAACGCCGCTGGCGACTGGTAGTAACATTATAATTTATTGTTTTTGGAATAAGTGAATCAGTATAATTAACATTTTTTCCAGATATGTTTATTAATGTACTTGCTGTTTACCGTAGTTTAATCCACTCGACGAAACGACTTTTAGTGGTTAGTGATGGGAATGAAGAATTTTCTCGCAATAAAAGTTATTCGTAATGCTGACCTGAGCTATTAGTAACTTTAAATTTGATAGAAATCCGTAAAATTGTTTTTTCTGCAAAAGATAATAGACAACATGCAACATGTTTTGGGTTCTGTATCGTTTATATACGTCGCAATCACTATTTTCAAACTTTTCGAAAGTGTTTCTTGGACAGATTCAATTTTATTACTGTTTTATTATATGTATAGATAATATTTATTATTAGTTTAAGACACACAGATGATTCTAACCATCTGAAATCGCTGTCATAGATTTTAATTTAATGAATCGTCTCCTTTACCCTGACTTTGTCTTTTGGGGATCGCTTTTACGCGATAAGACCGCCTTTGTGTAGATAGCGTTTAATATGTAACTTTATTAAAACTAGAGGAGCACTAAAGGGTTAAACTTTTGAGTATTGGGGTAAATCAATTCATTCAATTTGTTCAGATAAATTATATTATTACAAGCCGACCCGGCGAACTTGGTATCGCTTAACATTAACAGCTACTACAGTTTGTATAGATTAAAGCATTGTTTGCCCATTTTTCCTGTTATTTTCTGGGTTTTTCTTTTCATAAGAACTGTCTCCTGACAAAAAATAACACAACAAAAAAGAATTAGCAAAATTGGCCCGTCTATTCAGGCGTGATGCAATGGCCTCGCGAAATGGGGATTCATTTGAATATGTTTAGATTTTTTTAAAGGGAACAGTATTTATCTCACTAAAACTCACAGTGTTTGACTTTCAAATCTCCTAGCTCCGTCAACCAACCGTGAGATTCAAGTTTGATGTTCAGGCATTTGTACGATGAAAATTTAGATATCTAAATTTCTGGTTCTGGTGTGTTTTATAAATGTTGATATCATATTAGTATCGTTGACTAACACTCACAATACAATAATGTAATTTGCTTACTTTGGAGTAGTGATGTAACTTATGTAATTTTTAAGCATTTGCGAATGCGAATGAGAGTATCTGTTACCGACATTCGCGAATACGAATGCGAATATTCGGTTTTTGTTCCCAAATTTGGCGCTAATTGTTTATGGTTTAGTAACAGTGTCACAGAGGTGACTTCCATTTGTAGTTTGCTGAGTTGATAAGAACGAACTCTTCCGACCGAAGTGTCATTCCGCTCTCACCGGTCTTTTTACAAGTGAATTTTGAGGTTTTAATAATTTGTATTTGTTTGTGTACTTACATTGCATTTCATATTTTGTCTCATAAGTTCCAAAGATAAATTTGATTGTTAATCTTCATTACCCAAAACAAAGTAAAATGTGTAAATAAATAGTACCAAGGCAAGTGATAATGTGATTTATTACGAGGTTAACTTACTTTTTCTTGTATAAAAAACATAAAAAATGAATGGATTTAGTTTTTTCAACCTACTATAATCTTCAACTTTTTTTGGATTTTCATATTCGCAATTGCGAATGCGAACATGCCAAAAAATGAGAATATCCGCGAATGCGAATGCGAATGTTCGTTACATCACTACTTTGGAGTTATATTGAATCTAAGTAATTTGTAAGTAAGTAAGTTATTACTAGTACATGCACTAAAAATTTCACGAGCAAGGCATTCTTTCCTGGGCCAATGTATTTGCAATAAACATTCCGACTATATAAAAGACCATCCATTAAATAAATTTCAAAAATTTATCAAGTTAAGATTTTATGTACCTACAACGTTTTCACACCGTGAATGTTTAACAGATATTGTTTGGGATCAATACCAATCATTTGTAAATGTGTATTAAGACTTTATAAGTATATAAAAAGTATATTCACGCCCATATCCCCGAAGAGCTAGGCAGAGGCACAACCAAAACACCCACGACTAGCCGAAGACATTAAGTCCATAAGGTGGCAATCTATCGCCAACCGAGCACATATCCAATCCCGGGCAACATTACTTTTATTCGAAAATCGGAAATACGCAAATTTTATTTTTTTTTATTGCCCGACCCGAAGATCGAACTCGGGACCTCAAGAAGTCAAGTCCGATGCCAGATCGCTGGACGACAGACACAGATTCTAATAAAAAAAAGTAACGTTGGCTGGGATTGGATATATGCCCGGTTGCGCTAGGCTTGCCACCTATCACATTGTGGGACTTACGCCCGTATTCAAGAAGCTTACTTGTCTAAGTAATGAAAAAACGCTGCGCTAAGTACGACATTTAGATATGCGTTAATCCTGCGTGGATTCATGAACAATACTTAGTTCAATATCAGTTCTAGTTAAATACGGGTGTTAGTGTCTTCAGCTAGTCGTGGGGGCACCCACGGTTAAACGTGGTTAAACTCTAAGGAGATATAGGCGTGAAGATACTTTTGTTAACATCTAATTGGTATCTATAACCTACGGCTAAAAAAAAATTATAACAGGTCACAAAAAATAGAAAAAGTGAGCCAATTTAATTGGTGCGTATGAAACCTGATATGAAAGTCGATAAATTATTCTCGCCTATAACAAGTTGTGAAAAAGAGAATAAAAAATATTTCCTGTCTAGTTGGGAAACATAGTTACGCTAGCGGACCAATTCTATTTTTATCCTGTAGTCCAAGGTTTCCCAAACATTGTTCTGTTATAGCCCGGTCATTTTCAAATTTAAATTTCGTAACCCACTTAACACTTTTAAGCACAAGTGTATACATTAGGTTATTCTACATATATTTTTAAAGTAACGTCTTTATTGAACTTGAAATTAAGTTGTAGGAACCCGTTTAAACTATCCAAATATCTAAGATAGGCGATGATAAGCGACAGACCCCGTGGCATGGTGAGATGCAGCGCAAGCGGTTGCAGTTTTCACGTCTTAGTTCGTCGCTATCAAATGTTACGACCCGGTATTAAACTGTAATGGCCCGGTACCGGCCGACCCGGCGTTTGGGAAACACTGCTCTAGTCGAAAGTCAATTACAATTGGCCGTTGGGATGTTTTAGATAATTTCTTATTTTTTAACAACAAATAAAAACAGAAGGGTGTCAGAAATTTGTGTGAAACGTGAGTGCTTGCGTGCGTGCGTGTGAGTGTTTGTGTGTTTGAGCGTGCATGTGCGTGCGTGCGTGCGTGTGTGTGTGTGTGTGTGTGTGTGTGTGTGGAATCGAAAATTGTTTCTGTGATCGGAATCATTGTTACATTTAGATTTTAACGCAGATGATTAAGTTTAATTTTAGTATTATGTGTGGGATAATACAGCGAACTAAATTGTTGTCCTGATGTTAAGAGACCATTAACTACTATAGATGCCGTGCGTCGCTGTATTGAAATCGAGATGTACCGTCAGAATCGGAGCATGACCTTACCATTTTGGTGGTCGACATAGATAGGAAGGATTCCTACCCAGGCAATATGCTGCACAGTACTCTACCAATGGTATTGGTAATAATACCATTCAACTTATGTTAGTCTCTAACGAGCTGCAAATTCAAGAGCCAGATTGTCTATTCTTCACAGGAAAACCGCACCAACCAACAAGAAATAATCAAAAAAAGTATCATCATGCCCATATCCCGGAAGTGGTAGGCAGAGGCACAATCAGCGCACCCACAACTTACCGAAGACACTAAGTCCCACAACTTGGTGGCAAGTCTATAGCTAACCGGGTACGTGTCCAATCCCGGGCAACAGTATTTTTATTAGAAAATAAAACAAAATAATAGACTAGCCGAAGACATTAAGTCCATAAGGTGGCAATCTATCGCCAACCGAGCACATATCCAATCCCAGGCAACGTCACTTTTATTCGAAAATTGGAAATACGCAAATTTTATTTTTTTTCGTTGTCCGACCCGGGGATCAAACCCGGGACCTCAAGAAGTCAAGTCCTACGCCAGATCGCTAGACCACAAAGTCGATTAATCAGTTATTGAACATATTCACAAAAATGTTTCAAGTCTTAAGTGAAAAGGAATTTTCCAATAAATACCATTGAATTTTTACTTTCAATAAAATTCATTCGATGCATGAATTTAGAATTTTGAAATCTGAGGAATTTTAGAAATATTGCGTTGGCGGCCTAAAATTTTAAAACGACGGTAGCGACTTTAAGTTTTTTTTTTGGTAGGTATTTGGAAGATAATATTTTAATAGGTATTTGAATTCGATGAATATAATTCTAAACCAAATAAGTTTTACACAAAAATAACGATAAGATTTCTAGTTTAAATATTACAAACATTACAAGGTATTTAATAACGTTTTTAATTTTTTCGGTAATAAATAAATAAATTACTTAAGACGATAAATATTTAAAAAAAACATAAATGCAAACAACATGCTTAAACATAAATGCTTAAAAATTAAAATTGTATGTAACTAGCCGACCCTCGAACTTCGTATTGTATTCGTATACAGTTTGTATGAAAAAAAAAAGGAAAAAACTCCTCGATTTTGAAACTTTCTTCATTGGTGCTCCCGCTCCTAAAGGTCTTATCATGATGATATATCCTAACCTATAACCTTTCTCGAAAAATGATAAATGATAAAAAAACAATAAATGATTTTTCAAATCGGACCCGTAGTTCCTAATATTAGCGCGTTCAAGCAAATTAACAAACAAACTCTTCAGCTTGATATAATTAGTATAAATTAAAAATAAATCGTAATCTTCACGTTCATATCACTGAGAGGTAGGCACAGGCACAACTAAGACGCCCACGAATAGCCGAAAACACTATAAAAAAAATCAAAGATTATACGAACGGCACACCACCTTAAGCCTCATAAAAAACAATAGAATACTAGAAGAAAATGCAATTTTTTTTAATTTTCCAATAAAAACGTAGTCCTCGATGGTATAAGGGCTCGGTTAGCGATATATTAAACGGCTATCTCACTGTGGGACCAAATAGAGCCTTCGGCTAATCCTGATTGTACTTCTGCCTATCTCTCCGAGAATAGGCAGAATCTGGCAGGAAGGGAGAAAAGACCATATTCTGCCTTCCTGCCAGTCAGCTCGTAAAAGACGAGCATAGGCTTACCGTCTAACATCGGGACATCTGACTAAGAGTTTCGCAGCGACTTGCCCGGATTGGTACCACCGCCTTATCTATTCCGTCGCCATAACATCAGAGCTTGCCGTTGACGTATTCGGAGGATAAAGAAGAAGGCAAACTTACTTTTGTTCGAGGCCCGACATCTTGGCTTTCGGTTGGTAACACACCATTACCATCTTTAGTGTTTCTAGGCGGCGTGAATTTCTTACCAAAATCAATAAATACGAGTGTGTTATTATTTGTATGAACCTTCAAACTTCACTCTCTGTTTGGCCCTAAAGTTGACTGGATAATTTTGTTTGGTGTACCAAAAAAAAGTATCTTCACGCCCATATTATCCCCGAAGGTGTACTATAAAGATAAATAAATAATACGAGCACGATACTTACTTGATTAACCGAATTCGAAAAAGGGTAGGTTATATGTCCGAGTTTTATATTTTCTTTATTATATATATGTCAATCGATTTCTCGCTAATTTCTGAACCGATTTTAAACATTCTTTCTATATTTGAGAAAGCATACTTTCGAGATAGTCCCAGTCCCAATACTTGGGTGATTTGGACTCGTACTTGGTCGCTATTTTGAAATCTCTTCCAACAGATCACCTTTTGTTTTTTCGTGTGTAGACGTAGCAAGAACGGATGTAAGAGTTTTGGTCGATGATGTAGTGCTGGAACAAGTGAATGAAGTTGTATATCTTGGTTGTGCTTTTAGCAGGGATGGAAGGTACACCGCGGATGTAGAGAGGAGAGTGTGTCCACGGAATAGTGTGAATGGAGCGTTGGGTAAGCTACTCCAAAGCGAGGTTTTGAGTCAATAAGCTAGGCACGCTTTGCATAATTCTGTGCTTATCCCAACGTTATTGTATGAAAGCGAGAGTTGGGTATGTCAGAAAGAGCATGGAAGTAGGATAAATGCGGTCGAAATGAGAGCACTACGGAAAATCTGTGGTGTAACGCTCGCTGACCGCATTCGTAACAGTGAGATCCGAGAAAGAGTGGGATTAAAAGAAAGTGTTGGTGTTAAAATGCGAAAGGCCATGGTCCGCTGGTTCGGTCATGTGGAAAGAATGACAGATAAAAAATTGACAAAGCAGATATACAATGCGGATGTGGATGGATGTAGGTACCCGGGGAGACCAAGGCTGACATTTCACGATCAGATCAATCGGATCCAAGGGTGGTGTCAAAAGTCTTCGAAACCGGCGTGTTTGTATGAAAAGGGTAATGAATGTGAAGGAAGCAAGACAGGTTTGTCAGAATCGTGAGGTCTGGCACTTGATACCTTCTGCCTACCCCGTAAGGGACTTGGCATGAAGATATGTATGTTTGTATGTATGTATGTGTGTAAAAAAAGACCATCTGCTCAAAAGCTTTCGATTTCACTCGATATTTCTCAAAAAGTTTTATTATCACTCTTTGATCTACGTTAAACCTACGATGAAAGCTCTCAAAGAATGCTTTTAGGATTACAAGACTCGTAGAATTTATTGCTAAAAAAGAATGTTCCTGTGTACTCGCCTGAAGTAAAAGAATTGTTGTTTTCACAAAAAAACTACCTACATTCCAATAGTTGCTTTCATCTATAAATTTCTATGAAAACGCGTATTAGATTATATACTAAGTAAGATTAATTGTAAGTGTATTGGATGATAATAGCTGATAAACTTGTCTCTTGAATTATCACACAAAAAATAGTAGCCTTTTTTATCTTATACATTAAAATGAGCAATTCTTGTATATACAAATATATAATTGGAATCTTGGAATCGGCTCCAACGATTTTCATGAGATTTAGTATGTAGGGGGTTTCGGGGGCGATAAATCGATCTAGCTCGGAATCATTTTTACAAAATGTCATTTTATTCGTTTTTAAACTAAAAAATATGACTCTGCCTGACATCTATTGGCGAATAATAATATTATTTCTTGTGAGCAATAAAGTTATTCCAGCAGATGGCGTTGTTAAGTGTCACGAAGTCAATGAGTGTTTGCTAAATAAATACCGAGCAAAGCTCGAGCTCCAGGTACTCTATTCCTATATCTAAAATTCTCGTGTCACAATGTTCGTTCCCGTTTTCATCCGAAACAGCTTAAACGATTCTCATGAAATTTTGTAAGCATATTGATTCTGCCTCTGCCGACCATTAGGGCAATATAGGCGTGACGGTATTTTTTTACAAATTTTCTAATTTATTCCTAATTCTTTTCAACTACTGGTAAAACTTAGAATCAGTGATCTCAGCCTGATTCCACCCACCATGGCCTTGCTGGCTTTAATAGCATTTGTGGCCGTGTCTAACGTACTCATGTATTCTCCTAATATTCTCTTTTTCGTTTAGTGATAAATTTATGTAAATATGTTTAACAAATATTTATAACTATATATTATAACAATACATCAAAACTTTAAAATTCAATATCTTCAAACTCCTCCGCTTTTATATCCTGATTGTTTTAAAAGTGACATTCACTGCTATAAACAATTTAACAATTTAAAACTTAAATAAATACAACTCAGGGATAATTTAAATCACTACATAGTATAAAACAAAGTCGCGTTCTCTGTTCCTATGTCCCTTTGTATGCTTAAATCTTTCATAGTACGTAATGGATTTTGATACGGATTTGTAATAGATAAGATGAATATGTAGAATAGAATATACTTTTATGCACCTTACTTGTGACGAATGTTTAAAGGGGAAGGTTTATATGTATATTTCATACGTACCCGTGCAACGCCGGGGCAGGCCGCTAGTACCTATACAAATTAGGTGTAACATTGTTTGTCCGCAATGGACTCCTAAACTAGAACTTAACCGATTCCAATCAAATTGCACAAGTTTGATCCAACTTGAAAGATAGGATAGCTTACATCTCAATTTATGATAAAAAAATTACCACTTGAGCGAAGCCGGAACAGGCAGCTAGTAAAATATAATTTACAAATCATAAAAACATGAAGATGATGCGGGTAATGACCGACAAATGACATATTACTTTGATAATCTGCGGCTAATATTAATAATCAATCTATGACAAAAGATCATGCTATTGTAGATTGTTGCCAGGTAACCGCTGCTATTTTTTAATAATTAAAATATATATATAAAAATAAATGCCACGTTTTCGTTGTTATTTTACAACTCAAGAACGGGCTCACCTATCCAAACCAAATGTTTAGGCTTTGTTCGGACTATTTAGTAGGTGGTTTATGTAAAGTTTGCATAAAATCGGTAGAGAGGTTCTTCATTTATCACATTTTTTATAACAAATGAATTCAATAAATAGCGTATCGTTTTGGTAATGGGTATTTTTCTATCATATTGAAACTTTTTTCAGATGACGATTGTGCTGGGAGTTTTGAGGCCATCGAGAGAAAAGATGGTCGAAGTTTTTTCATAATTATTGAGTTTCGGGTTGAAATTGAGTGAAATTAGTCAATTTTGGTGGCATTTTGTACAACTTTGTTCAGTGAAAGTGCACAAATGAAATAATCATGAAGAAATTAGCGTATCGTGTATTTTCTCCTTGCCGCCAAATCTCATTACATGAGCTTGAGTAAACAGGCCACCACTTTACCCAAGAGCCTGACATGACTTCCTGACGACTTATGACTGATGACTAATTAAAATTAATTGAAATTAATATAAAATTTGATGCAAATTTCTACTTGACAAATGGCTAAATACTAACGTGAAGGCCAAACCCTAAAGAAAGAAAGATTGTGCTGTCATACTGAAACTTTTTTTTAGTTGTTTTTATGTTTTGTTGTATTATGCTTATGTCATTCATGCGGTCATATACGTAGCGAAGCACGTACCGGGCCGCTAGTATTTTATAAACTCTGGAAAGCCAAACTTTATCTGTAGACAGGATATATTTAACGTTAGTAAGTTTTAAGCATATTCATCAAACTCTTTAATTTAAAAATTTTCACACCTAAAACTAATCGGTTTTAATGGTTTCCAAGAATTTCAACCAACTCTATACAAAAGAGGAAGTTTTTAAGTATATTGTATTTTCCATAAATTTTAAAGAAAGAAAAAAAAATTTGCTGTCTGGGGCGAAATTTTTTTCTTTCTTTAAAATTTATGGAAAATTTATCTCAAGCACAGGGCATGTGCTAAAATAAAAATATATTGTATTTTCTTGTATCTTTTTAAGCGTTTACGCCGTCAATAGGCAACCGATTTTTATGATTATTTTTTAGAAAGATAAGTCATGACTCTAAAGTGGTCTCATATTAATTTTATCATAATTCAACCAGTGGTTTCTAAATTATACTTAATAATGCATATTTTTCACTTACTATAATAAACGACGTCTTTAAGATAAGTAAAAAAAATATCAAAACAAAAATTACTAGTACTAGGTGACAAAATTTATGTGGGATTTCGAAACCATTTTCTGACTTTCGAAAAAGCAATTACCAAATCGTGACGTGGTACCCAATGAAATAGATGGAGTCGGTTTTACAGTTTTACTGTGCTCTCTTATTCTCAACTTAATTGTTACTGGGAAACTATAATGAACTTTCTAGATCATTTTTTCGAGTCGTATTGGTCCGGGCTCCTTTGCAGAATAGACCATCTGCCTTCCTGCCAGGCAACTCGTAAAAGGCGAGCATAGGCTTACCGTCACTAACACCGTGACATCCTGCTAGGTCAGTGGTTCTTAACCTTTTAGTCCTGGGGGACCATTTGAAAAAAATTCCGTTATGCCGTGAACCACCCAGTTGGTTTACTGATTTGGAGGTAACATTCAGTAAATAAATAAATAAATAAATAACCCTGGACAAGTTACACATTGAATCTAATTCCAGACAGTAAATTATATGCTTGTGTTGTGGGTGTTAGTCAACGATATTAATACATAGAAATGCTTAAATAAATACTTGAATAAATTTAATAAGCACCCAGACCCGGAAATGTAGACATCTAAATGATTATCACATAAAAACCTGCCCCCGTTGGGAATCGAACCCGAGCTTCGCGGTTGATGGTTGTAGTTTGGCGTGTACGATAGCCACCGTCCAGGCAATCAAATAAATTTAAGTAAATAAAATGTTCTTTATATTTCAATAAATAAAAAAAGATAAATTTACTAAAACTATTTTTAAAGTGAATTCACATGCCAACTCAAGCACAAAAATCTCATTAAAATGTTAGTAAAAAAAAAAGTATCTTCACGCCCATATCCCCGAAGAGGTAGGCAGAGGTACAACCAAGGCACCCACGACTAGCCGAAGACACTTAGTCCCACAATATGATAGGTGGCAAACCTATCGCCAACCGGGCACATTTCCAATCCCGACCAAAATTTTTTTTTATTAGAAAATTGAAAAAATCCAATTTTCTTTTTGTTGGCCGACCCGGGATTCGAGAGGCGGTCTAATGAAAAGAAAATGTTAGTAAATAATAAAAATGAACGAAAATAAATTTATGAAAGATTTGAATGAGATGTTTGTGCTTGCATACTTTTTACTAATTTATGAATCTTTGATTAAGAGCTGCTTAAAGCTAATCGTATGTCGGCAGTGGCATCCCAAACGATTTCGGTGTTTGTTTTTAAAAATCAAAAGTGCCAGCTGTTAAATGATCGTCAATACTGTTTTCGTCGTGGTCGTTCAGCTGGTAATCTTTTAGTTTACTTAACACACCGACGGGCGCAAGCAGTCGAAAGCAAGGGAGAAGCGTTGGCTGTCAGTTTGAACGGAGCGAAAGCCTTTGATCGGGAGGCGCTACTATTAAAGCTTCCTTTTTACGGTCTTCCTGAAAAATTATGCAAATAGGTCACTAGTTTTATGATGGAGCGTAGCATCAAGGTCGTTGTCGACGGCATATCTAATCAATACTGGTGTTCCCCAAGGCTGTGTGATTTCTCCTACTCTGTTTCTTCTACATATCAATGACATTGCAAATTAGTGACACTTATTGCTATGCAGACGACACTACTGGGGAAGCCTTATACTTTGGCCGACATAATATATCGCGGGAACATGTCATCGAGAGCCGGAACTAACTTGTGTCTATAATTGTCAATTTTTTGTCTGAAATTTCGTTTTGGGGCCAGCAGAATCTGGTGCAATTTAACCCTAACAAGACACAAGTTTGAGCGTTTTCCGATAAAAAGACTCCCTTTGTCGCATCTCCTCGATTTGAGAGCGTTTTCCTTTCTGCCACAGCCTGCATTGGTATACTCGGCGTTGACATTTCGAGTAATGTTCAATTTCGTGGTCTTCTATAGGAGAAGGCTAAAATAGCCTCTAAAAACTTGGTGTGCTCAGTAAATTGCGACAGTATTTCAAGCCGACCCATCGCTTACAACTATATAAAGCGCAAATTCGGCCTCATATGGAGTACTGTTCTCAACTCTGGGTAGTGGCTCCACAGTACCAGCTCCTTCCGTTTGACCACATTCAACGTAGAGCAATTCGAATTGTCAATGACCGGGCAACTACCAATCGGCTTGATTCCTTGGCGCTGCTTAGAAATTTTGGGTCTCTCCATGTTTTCCACGGCATCTAACATGAGAAATGTTCTGAGGAGTTGTTTGGTTTATTCCAGTCGCTGATTTCCACCTTCGGACATCGCGACCAAGTTTAAAGTATCATGTCCATCATCTTGATGGGTGGTGATCTGCAACTGTGCGATTCCAAAGGTAACTTTTTCCTCGCACAACACCTTTGTGGAATCAGTTATCAAATAATTATGACTTAGGGACTTTCAAGAAAAGAGCGTACTCATGCCTTAAAGGTCGGCAACGCATCTGTGATACTCCTCCATCAGGTAACCCATTTGCTCGTTTGCCTCCTCTTGTATAAAAAAAAATCTGTCAGAGTGAGGTAACGAAGTGCAATATCTCGGAATTTCGGTCATGAAAAAGCCTGTAGACACCAAAAAATTTCAAGAGTAATCTCAAGTAATTCAAATGTATCGTTTAAGTAACTATCTTATTGCATTTCAATAACTTTTTCTTGAACTTCATCATGCACCTCAGAAACGTTGATAATGAATGGTGATAATATTCAGAAACTGATTGCGAAAAAAAAACTGATTGCGAATCAGTTTCTGAATACTTTGGTCATCTCCAGTCAAGTAGTGAAAAAATTCACTTTTTAAGTTTTCCAAATGGAGTTTAATGTTCATCTGCGTTTTTTGGTTAATCTCAGCACACTGACTCAAGCGCAGAAAAGTTTTAGCTTTAAATTTTGTTGATCCATAACTTGATTTTAGAGATAAATACCCTGATTTTATCTTCACGAGCAAATATATTGCTCATACCTTACATCTGCAAATTTCCTGAACATTGCAGTTGAAAGTTTAATTTATTTAGTTGTGTGAAAAAAACGACTAAATACGCAAATACTATATACTAAGTCTCAAAACTTCATCAATAGCACTTTGATTTCTTGGTAGTCAAGAATACTTTTTCTACCTCTCTTAGTTCGTACAACCTCCTTTGGAAAGCCAACGTACTTCGTGTGGGAAAGCAGAGTTTCGTCTTCAGAGTTCATATCAGAGCACAGTTTCTTGAAGAGACGAGTATTGAGCGCACTCTTAAAGTTAATTACTTTTATAGCTGTTTCTATCGTCAAAGCAAAGCATTTCGTCAGATGTGTGGCTGCCAATGCTTGACGATGAATAGTACAAACGGCGCGCGAATTTGTCACTTATTTATTGGCATGACTTGCGAGTTGAATGAATGCTCGGAGATTACGGTAGTGAGTAATCTTATGTTGCGCGAGGCCATCCTTGCCTCAATTTGGCATCGCACCGTTACCACACTTGGCACAAATAAAGTATTTTGTGTTCTGCTACTAAGGATACAACAGCTGGTAAATTCCTAGGCTATTCACCAATCTCAAGAAAGGCACCATTATAATCTTTGGTGTCTCTATATAAAGTGGCTTTCTCTCTATGTAATAAAATTTTCTAACTTTTTTCCGCTACTGAATAACTTTGATGGATGTTTTACAGCTTCACGGCTTCTCCCATTCCCTCCATGCAGAGCTGACAACATAGAGTGCCTTCGACATGGGATGCGAACGTTCTTCTTCCTCATGAACTCCGAGTACCTGGGAATGAAGTCCGTAGATCCTATCACCTTGAACAGTTTATCAGTGGCTCTGCCTGATGAGCAGTTCTCGATATCGATGAGAAGACTCAATGTCAGTGGTGCGAAATGGACGAAACTGGCAGATAAAAAGTAAGTAATTATTTTATGAGTAGCTATCACTACCCTGTGTTGGTCCGGGGTCTTTCGCAGAATAGATCTTTCTGCCAGACAGCTCGTAAAAGGCGAGGTTTGACATCACTAACACCGTGACATCCTACTAGGTGGTAGAGTTTAGCAGCGACTGGCCCGGATTGGTACCACTGCCTTACCTATCCCTGCCGCCATAACAGCCAACGCTTGCCGTTGACGTATTCTGGTAGCCGGTCAACTTACTTTTGTTCGAGGCCATCGCGGCGTCAGGTTTATGATATTAAAAGGCAAACAAGCAGACGGATTTCCTGATGGTAAGAAATTCACGCCGCCTAGAGACACCAAAGGTGGAAATAGTGCGTTGCCAATCTTAGGCTAAAGTTTACCGGCTACCTTACCCTCCGAACCGGAACACGTCAACCGCAAGCGCTGACATTATGGCCCCAGGAATAGGTAAGACGGTGTCTTTAATTTTTCAGCTACAAAACTTAAAAAACGGGATTATACTGTATCAAAAAATACGGGACAACCTGTAAAGCACATATTACAAAAAAAACAAATGAATTCAGACTACGCTGTAATAATTTATTGCCATATTTACATTTCAGGATCATGCTTTTTAAGTTTCATAATTTCATCACTTCCTTAGGCAGGGGGTGTAACTCAGTGGTAGAGTGTCTGCTTCGCATGCTGAAAGTCCTGGGTTCAAATCCCAGCACCTCCACTAGTCGTTTTTTTGAGCACATTTAAAATACCCTTAGCACATTATTTTAGTATTTTATAATTTGAAATAAATTCCCTTTTTAATTTATTTTACTTTATTTTACTATTAAAAAATTAGTTATTTTTCCTCTTTTGCAGTAATAATTACTGATGATAATTATTATTTTAAGCGTTTTATTTAATTATGTTTTACATTCCAAACAAATTAATCGTTTTTAATGTTTATATTTCATTGTTTAATCATTACCACTTAACTTCTTCACAATCTAGGTAGCTTAGAGAACAACATCCTAAGCACACGGATTACTTCTCTTTATTATTTCGCCAACGAAGTTCGCTAATCTATATAAGTACCTACGTATATATAAGAAAGTCGTGTTAAAACAACTTGTACGTTCCTGGGTTAAGTTTAACAACGGGTTAAACTGTCAAATATGTATTGAATTAGTCCTATGTTAGGAGCTAAAATTAGGTTAAATATTTAACCCAGCAACGTGCAAGTGGGCCTTAGTTACACTATTTATAACTCAACAACAGCTGAACCAATTTGGCTGACAATTGATACGTACCTTAGAACCAGGAGACGAACATAAAAAAGGACACTTTTAGTCCCGTTTGTTTGCGAGAAAATGTAAAAAATATTTTGATTTTTTCCATACAAACTGAACGGGTCCGGTTGGAACGAAGTTTGTCGGAACAGATAATCACTACAAAGTATAAAACAAAGTCGATTTCTCTGTCCCTACGTCTCTTTGTATGCTTAAATCGATAAATTACTCATCGGATTTTGATGTGGTTTGTTTTTAATAGATATAGTTATTGAAGAGGAAGCTGGGGCGGGGTGCTAGTAAGTAAAAAAACAGTAATAGAACTGAACCTGTACCTACATGAAATATTTTTAAAAACGATTATTGCTACAATAGTGAAACCGAATCTAAAAAGACGGTTATTAACAATTTAGTCTATTTTTTCGTTCGCTTTTCATGCAACAACTATTGGACTCTTTTTTACTTAATTTTGTGTAGTAGCTTCTACTTCTAGTCAACATTTAGGACAGCTTTTACAGCGAAAAAATCTTTCATCCACATTATAAACAACAAAAAGTCACTACAACATGTGTACGAAGTAGCAAGTAACAGATAGTACTCTAAAACTTAGAGAATGAACAAATGAATTAATTAACTAATGAGTGAATGAAGTAAAGAGTGAATGAAATAATGGGTGAATGGATGAACTAAAGAGTGAATGAATGAATTAACGAATTGAGAGTGAATTTAAGAATGAACCAATTATTTATCTTGAATTAAATAATTACAATAATTGGAAACTCAATCAATTAATCATGAAACATTTAATCTAAGTTACAGAAAGGCGGTCCTAAAAACCGCCAAAAAAGTATGCAGAAATTCGGGCAATTAAACAACATTAATACTTATTATAGTATTACATTATAATAAGTATTACAGTATATATTATAAGGAATGTCTGTTTTAGTAAAAATCTTTTACATGAAATTTATTTTTAAGCAAATTTGAAAAAGGATTAAGTTATATGTGCAACTCCTTTATCTTTTTATATATGTGCTTCTGTGATCTAGCGCTCCGGTGTGGGACTTGACTTTTTAAGGTCCGGGGTTAGATCCCCGTATCAGACAACGGACCAAAATTGAAATTATGCATTTTCAATTTTCTAATAAAGATGACGTTGCTCGGGATTGGATATTTGCCCGCTTGGCGATAGGCTTGCCACCCATCACATTATGGGATTTAGTGTCTTTGGCTAGTCGTGGTTGCTCTGGTTATACCTCTGCCTACCTCTATTAGTGTAGAGGATTTAGTGTCTTTGGGAGGAGAAAGTTCATCTCTAAATGATTTTAAAAAAACTAGTGGTCGCCCATTGGTCGAAATTCGACCATAATAAATTTTAATATCTTGTTGATAAGAACGCCATATTTATGTCTCAAGACCAACTATTTTGTTTCCAAACTGTATGATTATTGTTTGTGCGCCATCTGTGATCTCTTATCGTTATCATCAATATATTTGTTTGTGTGTCAAATGCATGGTAGTGTGGGTAATGTTTTATTTATTGATTTCATGTACGTTATAACCATTATTATTGAAATATATTAGCGTTCTGCACTTCTCTTACACATAAACTATAAGTGTGCCAAATTTTATGCTCCTGCGTCCGCGCAATTTTTGTAAAAACGAGTCCAAAGTTTTGGCATCACGTAGTTATCAAAGTCGGTCTATTACTAGCCGAGTAATCGCGTCACAAACATACAAAAAAACTTACAGAACCTCTTTTTTGGAGTTGTTAAAAATGCCATTTTAGGAGGCTTAGAACAATTTGTTTTTAATTATTTATGGGTTAGATCGTTTTTGCTAAACAAGATCCGCTTCAAAACTAAGTCTCGGCATCCTCAACTAATAACATTGGATAGATTATGTTTTTACATTCAACATTTTCATAAAGAAAAAAATAAAGAGAAATTTCAACAAAGTTTTTCGCCAAAAAACAAGCCGGTTTGAAACATCGACGGACATTTCGCAACATAGCAGTCCATTCGTACAGGTGTTACTAATTCCTTTTATCCCTACGCCTGGACAAGCTGACGGTGCTTAATTACCATGTAGGCATAGTTTTTTAAACATATCTAGCATGAGATACGAGGCAAGGTGAATCTGAACTGAATATTACTTTTGCTTTAGCGAGTTTCAGCTTTTTGCTACAGCTTCAGTGATATTTCAAAACTTTCATTATCGCCTCTGTGGTCTAGCGGTCCGGGTGTTGGACTTTACTGCATGAGGTCCCGGGTTCGAATCCCGGGTCGGCCAACAGAAAGAAAATTGGATTTTTCCAATTTTCTAATAAAAAATTGTTGGTCGGGATTGGAAATGTGCCCGGTTGGCGATAGGCTTGCCACCTATCACATTGTGGGACTTAGTGTCTTCGGCTAGTCGTGGGTGCCTTGGTTGTACCTCTGCCTACCTCTTCGGGGATATGGGCGTGAAGATACTTTACTTTTCATTATTGCAAGAAAAAAGTATACAGATGGGTTTCCGGATGGTAAGAAATATGCCTACTGATGCCAATAGGCATATTTCGGGTCGAGCAACAAAAAAACGAATATACCTACGTATTTTCAATTTTCTAATAAAAGTAACGTTGCCCGGGATTGGATAGGTATGTGCACGGTTGGCGATGGGTACCTACCACATCAGCGTCTTCGGCAAGTCGTTGGTACCCTGGTTGCGCCTCTGCCTACCTCTTCCGGTGTGAAGATACTTTTTTGATGAAATACAGTGTTCTGGAAAACTTTTTTCCAAAGTAGGCTTACCGTCACTAAGACCGTGACATACTACTAGGTGGTAGAGTTTCGCAGCGACTCGCCCGGATTGGTACCACCGCCTTACCTATTCCTGCCGCCATAGCGTCATGACGTGTTCCGGTTTGGAGGGTAAGGTAGCCAGTAAACTTACTTTTGCGCGAGGCCCAACATCCTAAGCTCAGGTTGGCAACGCACCATTACCACCTTTGGTGTCTCTAGGCGGCGTGAATTTCTTACCATCAGGAAATCCGTCTGCTTGTTTGTCAAATAGAGACAATAAGTGCTTCGCTTATTTACAAACGTACATAAACGTACATACATACATGTCTTCTCGTTAATGAAATCAATTGAAAGAAAGTATTGGTGTTAAAATGAAAAAAGGCAAGAACCGCTGCTCAGGACTCATACAAAGAATGACAGATGAAAGGTTAACAAAACAGATGTACAGGGCAAATGTGGATGGATGTTGGTACCCAGGGAGACCGGGGAGACATTCCTTGATCAAATCGCTCGGATGTTATCCGAAAATGGTGTCAAGAGTCTCCAAAACCGGCGTGTTTGTATGAAAAGGGTAATTAATGTGGAGGAAGCCATGCAGAACTGCCAGGATCGTGAGGTTTTGCACTTGATACTCTGTGCCTACCGTAAGGCTTATTTACATGCAGTTTATTTAAAAGGTTTCATCCAACATTGTGTTCCAGGGTTCAATGCACGGAGAAGCAGCATACACATAATGACGCAAAAAATGATGACTTTCCATAATAAGGTTTATTGAACTAAAGTGTAACCTCTTTTTTTAATGTGTTCTGAATTTTTGTCATAATAGTGTCGAGTGGCTAGCATACACGCCTAACGACATCGACCAACCGCGAGGCTCGGGTTCGATTCCCGACGGAGGCAGGCATTTGTGTGATGAACATTTAGAAGTCTGCATTTCCGGGTCTGGTTGTTTATTAAATTTATTCTGGTATCTATTTAAGTATTTTATTAGTATGGTTGACTAACACTCACTTACTTTAGGGTTAGATTCAATTTGTGTAACTTGTACATTTATTTATATTTTTAATATTTATTTGTTATCATGATTAAAAAAGATAACTGTTAAGTAGACCCCCTAGATTACTGTTGTAAGTAAATCATACCCTTCAGCAAGGAACACCCCCATAACAAGCACTGATGTCATAGTGGTAACAGTACAGTACAGTACAGAGGACAGCGCACTCCACCGCCTATTATAATGGACTATACTAAAAGCTGTAACAGTATCAGAGTATTCTACCACCCAGTTATAATTAACTATTGGCTTAACCTAATAGCCACTATTACATGATGGGGTCATCACATCTCGACAACAATTGATAGTTTGAGTTGTTCAAGTTGTTTTTAACAAAGACAGAACATTTCGTGTTGTTTGTTATTTAGTAGATCTTCGCCACAAGGGTTTCAATTATGAGTTTTTTTCAAAGACAATGTATTATGTTCCTTACTTTGTGTGATAAACTGGTTTGGATTTTATTTGCGTTCTAATTAAACTCGTACGAGGATAAAAAAATGTTTTATCCATAGAATAGGGTAATAGATACTTATCAATACAATCCAGTTTGGAACCGTTCCATCAACATGATATATAGTTAAGTGTCTATATGTTACAAGTTCTTTCAACACCAGAGCCCTTACTACGAGATTACTTCTTGTCCAGTATACTACCGTCTCTCTCAATTTTTGTATGAAAACTTTGAACAGGGCCTCTATTGGTAACTAGGAGAAACACATTTTAAGACAAAAAAAAAGTTGAGAGGTGTCAAGGGACACCCGGAAGTTCTCTCTTCCCCCCTCTCTCTCTCAATCTCTATCAATCTCTAGTAATCTCTATCTCTCTTATAGAGAGAGACAGACACAGAAACATGAAATAAAAAAAAAGAAAATGATAATAAAAAAAATAGAAAATGAATAATAAAAAAAATTGTTAGACCCGGGATTCGAACCCGAGACCTCATGCAGTCAAGTCCAACTACTGAAGCGCTAGACCACAGAGCAAAAAGTATCGTGACAACATTTTCGTTAGAATTTTTTCCGTCTAGCCCCCATTCACAACGCGCAATAAGGAACTTCGTTGCAAATGTCATAGATTTCGACACGTTATCTATACCAACTTATGGTAAAGGCTCAGGAAAACCATTTGTGATCTGACTTTGCCTACCACCTTTCTATAATTTCTATAAACATATTGCCAGTGTACCGGTGTACTGTCCCAGTTTGAAGGGAAATGAATGAATTAATAATTAATGAATATGAAATGATAATGAATTTTTACAAACTATAACTTTTTGAAGCTTTTATAGCTCACAAACTCACTGGCACATGCACACATATACACAACATACACGAACACACACAGATACATCACACACACAAAAACACATATACTTATAACTAATATTATACACGACTAACCTTATTTTGTATAATCTTTAGATTAAACTAAATTTTTGCAACAGTATTTTTATGTTATTTTGTTATAGTAACTGTACTTTCCACGAAATAGAGTTGATTATGTAATTGTTGTATGGAGGATGTGGGCGTTAGTAGCTGCGTCACAGTCTTTCGACTATTGCAATTGCTACCGAACAGTTACTGTATGATACCTTGTAAAATAGTTGAATAAAGATATTTGTATTTGTAATGAATAAATACATACATGAATGAGTATACTATGCACCAAAAACTCTTCATATAATAACAATTTTCCCTGTATTGGTCCGGGCTTTGCAGAATAGACCATCTGCCTTCCTGCCAGGCAGCTCGTAAAAGGCGAGCATAGGCTTACCGTCACTAACACCGTGACATCCTACTAGGTGATAAAATTTCGTATCGACTCGCCCGGTTTGGTACCACCGCCTAACCTATTCCTGCCACCATAACGTCCAATGCTTGCCGTTGACAGGAAGTTAGTTTGTTAAAAGTCAGAAAATTAGACACTTTTTCCGCTTATACCTCACGACTGCGTCCGCGTGGAATTATTATCGTTATGATATATAACATACTAGCTATTAACCGTGTGGTTAATGGTCCTACTAGAATTTTTTTCGGAAAAAAACTATCCTATGTTTACGACATGGTTCCAAGCCTAATCCCAGTTACCCTTTATATGTGTGCCAAATTTCATGAAAATCGGTTCAGCAGTTTTTGCGTATAGGAGTAACAAACAAACTTTCGTATTTGTAATATTAGTAGGATAACACTGAAAAAGTTTTTCAAATCATACCAGTAGTTCCTGAGATTAGGGAGTTCAAGCAAACACACAAACTTCAGGTTTGTAATGTTAGTATAGATATAGTAGTTACCTTTGATAAAACCGTCTATGTGTACTTTATCGAAGGCAGTTTTATTGCTTCGGAAAGATCTCTGCTAGACAACCGTAGATTAGGGTTAACATTTTAACCTCATGTTGGCAATATTTTTATTTACCCTCAGAATATCACACTGTTAGCCCTTCTAATCCATAAAAAGGTTAATATCGCATAAAGAAATTACCTTTGAACATGTCCATTGTTTTCTCAATCCGCCTATTGTTCCAAAACCACGACAAGTATTTCAGGTTGTTCTTGAATATAAGTAACAAAGGAAATATGTAATCATGTGAAAAACAATTACACTAGAACATGAACATATTTTACTAATGTACATTGTTCTTGGTCAACGGATTAATAAGGCTTTCTTCTCATAAACATTTGCTTTTCGTAAATCGCGCTTTTGAAAAAAAATACCTGTGACTTCTCATTATAAGTGAATAATTTAGGCACAGTAAACCTAATGAAACTGAAACAATTTATTTACAAACACTTGTACTTTCCACAATACATTTTTTATTTTTTATTTTTATAGGTTAGCCAACCGGTTTCGCCCTAATGATGCTTGTACAGCGAATCCGGTTGGCTAACCTATAAAAATAAAAAATGTATTGTGGAAAGTACAAGTATTTGTAAATAAATCGTACAAGAATGGAATTCCACCAAGCACCGACGATAAGAAGTATAGAAACTAATGAAACTGGAAAACCCGATTTATATTTTAATGTTATGTCATCTAAGCATACACAAAACTGGCCAAGTGCGAGTCGGACTCGCGCACGAAGGGTTCCGTACTATCATCTATCTATTAAGAATTACGTTTGTTGTATGGGAGCCCCCCTTTAATATTTACTTTATTGTTATTTAATTATTTATTTTGAAAGGTAATATACAAGTAAATATTCTATGAAAATGTGAAGAATCAACCTATTACCGTGTTTAATATTACATACATACGTACATACATATCTTCACGCCAAGTCCCTTACGGGGTGGGCAGAGAGTATCGAGTGCTAGACCTCACGATCCTGACAAACTGGAGACTCTTGACACCACCCTCGAATAATATCCCATTGATCTGATCGTGAAATGTGAGCCTTGGTCTCCCCGGGTACCTACATCCATCCACATTCGCATTGTATATCTGCTTTGTCAATCTTTAATCTGTCATTCTTTCCACATGACCGAACCAGCGGAGCATGCCCTTTCGCATTTTAACACCAATACTTTCTTTCCATCCCACTCTTTCTTGGATCTCACTGTTACGAATGCGGTCACCGAGCGTTAATTTTTGACATCAGTGTTAATACATTTTTGTCTGTTTAAAAACCATGTATTGTGTGCTCTATTCTCTTTTCAGGTTCCTCCTCGGACAAGATAAAAGCAGCGTCCGTCTCAAAAGCGACCTTCATGCTGTTGGTGATATAACTATATCCATGCCTGGAAGATATGATCCTTTCATAGCGTTCATTACTATGGACATCAGTAAGTTATTTGTTTTTATTTATTTATTTATTTATTTATTTAACACTTTATTGCACACAAAAATTAAAATACACAAAATACACGAGAAGTTAAAAATGCACAAAAGGCGAGCTTATCTCTAACTAAAGAAATTTCTTCCAGCCAACCCAAAAAAATTAAGCTGTGAAAATAAAATGGAAGGCATCGTGTACAAAACAATTAACTATAGCTATACTTAGAACGAATAAATAAAAATATACTAAAAAAGTGTGTAAATAAAAAACATTATGTTATTTGTTTTTATCTATCTATTAATACGTGATGCCAAACTTTAGGGGTCTAAAGTACCCCTTTTTACGAAAATTGAACGGACGCAGGAACATAAAATTTGGCACATGTATAGTTTATGTGTAGGAGAAGTGAAGAACGCTTATATTTTTTAATAAAAATGTTTATAAAGTACATTCAATCAATAAATAAAACATTACCCACACTACCATGCATTTGACACACACAAACAAATATATTGATGATAACGATAAAAGATCACAGATGGCGCACTCAAAGGTTTGGTAACAAAGTAGTTGGTCTTGAGAAATGAAGATGGCGTTCTAATCAATAAAATATCAAAATTTATTGTGGTCCAATTTTCGACCATTGGGCGACCACTAGTTTTATTTAATCTGGCGTTACTATTCGGATATCCATTATAATAGATGTAAAATAAACCTTTACCCTTTTGCACAATAGTTACACTGCTTACGCGGAATTAGGACAGATACACATTTTATAGTAAGTATAAGGAGACTAATTGTAAAAAGGACTACCTTCTACAATTCACCGAGTTTTTGCTTAGTACGAATCAGCATGGGATGAGTTTATCACTAAAATAAGAAATAAAAATAAGTATCCTCACGCCCATATCCCCGAAGAGGTAGGCAGGGGCACAACCAGGGCACCCACGACTAGCCGAAGACACTCAGTTCCACAATGTAATAGGAGACAAGCCTATCGCCAACCGGGCACATATCCAATCCCGAGCAACACTTTTTTTTTTAAATTGGAAAAACCAAATTTTCTCTTTGTTGCCCGACCCGGGATTCGAACCCGGGACAGTCAAGTCCAACACCTGAACCGCTAAACCACAGAGGCGACAAACAAAGTTTATCACTACGTATTATAAAACAAAGTCCTCTTTCATTTGTAAGTCTTTCTCTCTGTTCGCGATAAACTAAAACAGTAGGTACTTAACGGATTTTCTTATAATTGTCAACAAAGGTTAGAGTGATTTTTGTGAAAGGTTTGTATATAGAATTAATTTAGATATTGTGTGAATTTGTTGAAATATGACGTTTGTTCAATGTTTCGAAAAAATACAAACTTATTGGTAGCTATTATCTTAAACCTTGCTGAAACAATGTGAGGTAGGGTGTTTTTCCTTTTATAGGTCTGCAAAAAAGTCCGCAAATTGTGCTTCTACAGTAAGATTTTTTGAAAATTGATCAACAGAACGTGTAGATATTAGGCATATAATTATCGAAAAAAAAATTGACACATTTTCCCAAAAATACAGATATTTTGTTTTTTTAATGTAGACAGCTAGAAAGTATTCCTACGTGTTTGATTACAATAAAATAACAATTTGAAACAAGAACCCTAACAAAAAAATTAAATGTCAGAAAATTGTGATATTTCTCAAAGATGTTTTAATTGATTGCTCTGTAAGTTTAAAACTAAATATTTGAGGTAAATTTATTTGCGTAATTGATTAAAGTTTATAGTTTATTTTCATTTTTTTATCGGCTACTGTCTGTCTAGTATCCGCATATTTTGGTCGATCAAGTATCGAAAAATCATATTGATTTTTTTTATTTTTTTTTATGATATTTTCTGATGGTAAGAAAATCACGCCGCCTAGAGATACTAAAGGTGGTAATGATGCGTTGCCAACGATAATACAATTGATTGTTGAAATAACTGGTAATACCTATCATAACTTTTTAAGAAAATATCGCTTATAGTGAGATAATTTTAAAGCTATTAAATACCTCTTAAGTATTCTCATTTCATGCTTTTATAATATAATAGCTCTACAATAAACGACTTCATTAAATCTAATATTTTAAGAAGCTATCGGAAAATTAATAATTTTCTATAAGTTCAAAGAAGTGGTATAAAGAATTAAGATGTTCAGACAAAACGTTTTCTTG
>NJDC01003581.1:100311-131161 GCA_002245475.1 Calephelis virginiensis
ATATTTTTTCTTTCTTCTTTCTTTCTTTCTTTCTAAAAGTCCAATCTTTAGTGGGTTTTTTTATATGATATTGGAAGGCAAACAAGCAGACGGATTTCCTGATGGTAAGAAATTACATGGCCTAAAGACACCAAAAGCGGTAATGATGCGTTGCCAACCTTGAGCCGGAATGGTAGGCCTCCAGCAAAAGTAAGTTTATCAGCTACCTTATCTTCCGGACCAGAACACGTCAAAGGCAAACACTGACGTTATAGCGACAGGAATAGATAAGGCGGTGGTACCAATCCGCGCGAGTTGCTGCAAAACTCTACCAACTAGTAGGATGTCACGGTGTTAGTGACGGTAAGCCTATGCTCGCCTTTTACGAGCTGCCTGGCAAGGAAGGCAGTTTATAGTATGACTAAATTAATTGGTACACTGATGGGTGTCGTTGGAATCGTCGTCAAAGGTTGCATGAACCTTCACCAACTTTGCCCTATTCATTTTAGCTATATGTAAATCTGAAGAGTAATATTCAAATGTTCTTATTATATTTTCAGCGGATGTTGAAAGCAACATTACTTACGCGTGGACTGGGGAGCGAGGGAATGATAATGAAGATTACATTTTAATCGGTCCAGAACGTATCGTCGTAAGGAATTCACACACGCCTACCTTCTTCTTGCAGCCAGGTAAAGAAAATCCTTTTGACACATTTTCGTCCTTGTGCCCTCAACTCTAACAGTACTTAAGATCACGTAAAATAAGACAAAGTATTTTCTAAGTGTGAAGACAGGTGGGGTATAATATGTATTAATAACTAATGCAATGGAAAATTAGATTTCAAATTGTTCCTGTTTGTTGATCTGTTTTGAAATAATAGAAATATGTTAAGACTATTTGAACGAAAAGTTTTGTTGTTTTATATACTAAATTAACACGAAACAAAAAATTAGTAAATGACGCGTTTTATTATAATACAAATTTTGTAAAAAAAGTCCAAAAACTTGTATAACTATAACCCCGACAAACCCTACAAGTACAAGTACAAGGCTAAGAAAAAATGATGCCACAGTCATATCTATACACACATACGCAAAAACACACACACATAGTCGCGTTGATAGTGACACTCGCCACTCAGGTTAAGTCAATCCTGGCAAACAGACTGCAGTCTGCAACGCACTATTATCACCTTTGATGTCTCTAGGCTGCGTGAATTTCTTGTCATCAGGATATTCTATGCTTGTTTGCTTTCTAATATCATAAAAAAAAGTTGAGAGGTGTCAAGGGACACCCAGATGGAACGAAGTTCTCTCTCACCCCCTCTCTCTCTCTTAATCTCTATCAATCTCTAGTAATCTCTATATCTCTTATAGAGAGAGACAGACAGAGAAACATGAAATAAAAAAAAGAAAATAAAAATATAAAAAAATAAAAAAAATAAAAAATGAAAATGATAAAAAAAATAGAAAATGAAAAATAAAAAAAAATTGTCCGACCTGGGATTCGAACCCGGGACCTCATGCAGTCAAACTACTGAACCGCTAGACAACAGAGCAAAAAGTGTCGTGACAACATTTTCGTAAGATTTTTTTCCGTCTAGCCCCCATTCACAACGCTCAATAAGGAACTTCGTTCCAAAACTTCGTTCCAAAAATAACACTATAAAAAATACGGTCTAATACAGATCTCCTCTCTTCTAATATAGACCTAAATTATTCAAAGCAGTTCAGCGTAAAATGGCTGAACTCGGCCCGGTAATTAGATACGAGCGTATTAGCCGTTTGTTAGAATTTGTGACAGATCCAAAATGATAAATGTTATCCTGAATCTGCAGATGAAAGCGGAAATAAGTTGGCTAAGGCCGTTGTAATAAATTTTACTTTCTAAAAAAGGCCAACTTAACTTAAGGAACAGAATAAACAGTCTGAAAATTTGGATAAATATGGTTCACTTTTCATTGTTTTAACTCGGATCATCTACCAGGCTCAGTAGGGTTACTCTTCAATCTCGATTACGCCATTTTAAGTACTTATGAACACAGTACTAGTGGATTATTAACATTTAATTACAAACAAATTCAACGAATCCGATAAAATAATTTATTTTTTACTATTAACTAATGTTAATTATTCGCCAGTATTATGTTCAAGAATAACTAAAATGACATACTCGATTCCAATTTCCGATATTGTATTAATCGAGATTCAAAAGTAACCCTACAGATTCGATGTTACAGGGTGAGCTTTTTGAAACGAACATTAGGCAAATAGTACCTTTGGACACTATAATATGTACTCTAAGGATATCATTCACTCTCATGAGCTAAAATGTTGAAAGTTGTTTTGAGATCTCTATTTTATTTTATGGTATTAGACAGCACAAACACACAGATCTACTGATGGTAAGAGATGGGGTCTATTGACACAATAAATGTTATAGGTGTTTAGCTATTCTATGGCTGAGTTTTTAGGACTATAGTGCTAGTCTACCGGCTACCCTACCCTATCGACCGGAACGAGACACTGTCATGCCAGCACGAATAGGCGAGGCGATGAATACCTATCTGAGCAAGATACAGCACTCTAGTGCATGGAGTGAACTGGTTGGTAAAGACCCACGTAGCCAATGCTCGCCATTTAGGAGTTGCCTGGCAGGCAGGTAGATATGGCATTGCGATTTGATAATTCTGTTTTCGTAAGATAGCAAATGGTTCCGAAATGGTCCCACATAAATATTATCAACCTGCTATTAGTAGTTTTTGAGTCATACCTACTTAATAATGCGAAAATCTTCCTTTATCTATATTGAATAAAGACTATAATCATAAGAGAAAAAAGGACCACCTTGGAACCATGACCTATCTTTAAAAAAACCGTCGAAATCGGTTGGTAATCGGTCGAGTAATCACGTAACAAACCTACAAAAAAAACATAAAGTCGAACTGAGAATCTTCTCCTATTTTGGAGTCAGTTAAAAACCGCCTTGCCTTATAATTCACGAGAACAAAATTACAGTATAACTATGACACAGTATAGAAACTAAGTCTATTTTATAAAATACCTACGCATCATTGAAAGCATAGGGTTGTCACTTTTAATGTTTTAGACATTTTTTACGCAATATAAAAGGAGTTTTGGCATAATAAATCCATCGAACTGTAATAACTAATTAACAAACAAAAAAAAACATTTGTACAGATGGTAATATCTACTTATATTTACTTATGTAACCTGAAATGTTAATTTACGAATATGTACATCATTATAATCATCATTATCTTTCCAAATCAGTAGGCAGTTTAAAAAATGATAGCTACATAGTTTTGATGACGCTGAGTTTAAACAGCCGTATACAGCCCCGGCATTTTTTAAATAAAAACGATGGCAGAATGTGTAACGTGACCATTTGTTTTGACGTGACACGCGTCACTTAGGCGGGTCGTAGGTGAGTGTTAACGTGTGCGTGCGATTTCGAAAACTTGTAGGTAGTTTGACCACTGTCTTCTTATATTTACACTGTGACGAAATGGTGTCCGTAGAGTACATGTGCCCTTAATTATACTTCTGCTTCGGCGAATACCTGAGCAATTTCAAATCCAGACAGCATTCGCAATGTGTTTGTGACAATGAAACAAGTGAGACAGTGGCAAACATTCTCGAATGTCCAATGAATAGCAGAGATCGATTTGAACTAGGACAAGAGATAAACACACAAATTAACACACAAAATGTGAGCTAAATGTGTGTAAATAGAATAAAACATCACTATTAAAGAATAGATAAGAGAAATAAAAAAACGATAGGTTATAAAAAAGTTATTTCCCTGTTATCCTTTAATGAAAAAGCTTTACCACTAATATGGCTATACCTAGCAAAATACTTAGGGTTAATGCTTTAGGGTTAAATCAATTCGTGTAATTAGTCCAAATATATTTATTTTGTTACATTATATTTTTTAACTTCATAATAAGAATAACTATGTCAATCACCTCTCTCGTCTAACAGTATGGCGTCAGACTTGACTCTTGAAGACCCGGAAAACCGGGACCCGGGCAACAAAATAAAACTTGAAAATGTGTAATTAAAATTTTTTGGCAATGTGCCCGGTTGGCGATATAATTGCCACCCATCACATTATAGGACTTAATTCTTCGGCTAGTCATAGGTGTCTTAGTTATGTCTACCTTCTTCTTAGGGGAAATGGTCATGATATATTTTTAAAAGTAATAACTGAAACTAATAATTAGTACTTTATATTTTCCATCGTGGGCGCTTGGTAAAAAAAAAAGTATCTTCACGACCATATCCCCGAAGAGGTAGGCAAAAGCATAACCAGAGCACCCACGACTAGACGAAGACACTAAGTCCCACAATGTGATAGGTGGCAAGCCTATCACCAACGGGGCACATATCCAATCCCGGACAATATTTTTTTTATTAGAAAATTGAAAAACCCAAATTTTCTTTTTGTTGCCCGACCCGGGATTCGAACCCGGGACCTCATGCAGTCAAGTCCATATATTCATATTTTTAAATGGAGAAACACAATAATGTTTAAAAAAATGTTTATTCATAAACGATTTAGAGTTAATCATTTGTTTAAATATACTCTTAAATAACTTTCACTTTAAACAACCTCGGACCCTTGTTTAAAACCTTAATCAACAAAATGGCTGACTAAATTTCAAACAGCTGATTATATATGCAATGACAAAATGCAACAAATAGCCATTTAATATGGCTTAAATGTGTATTCTTATGAATTTTCTATAATACACGCATTGAAATATTTTGATTTCGTTGAAGTTTGGACAAGTTTCATAAGGACAACATATCCCATATGTTGGATTTTGGAACAATATAGGACTAGAATAACTTGTTTAATTATGGAGATGGCCAATGACTCCTATGAAGAAACGAATAGTTTTCCAGAGCATTTTTTATGATATTGGAAGCAAAAAAGTAGACAGATTTTCTGATGGTGAGAATTTCACGCCGCCTAGAGACACCAAAGGTGCCAATGGTGAGTTTCCAAACTGAGGCTGGGAGGAAAAACTAAGCATTGTCAAAATGTAATTTATGAATAACACATTTTTAAGCAATGTTTAAGGCTTAATCAAATGATTAGTTAAGCAATGTTTAGGAGGTTATTTAACTATTATGACCACTGACCGTTTTATTTATGAATAAGGCAGTTAGATGTTAGCTGTTCCAGCGTCTTCACGTGGAATTTAAAAAAGTCTAAAATAAAAGTAGCATGAGTTACTCCTTAATACATCAGCTACCTGCCAGTGAAAGGCCTGCCAACATCGGTCCAGCCGTTTCAGAGATTAGCTGAAACACACAGACAATTTGTAAAAATGCTATTTTGGTATTTGTACTTACCGTATATAGGTATATATATTTATATACATGTAGCAAAGGGTGGTCACAGACACTTCAATTTACAATCCATTTTATTTGTGTTTAGATTTTTAGTCTCCTTAGTTAGGGCCACTTGCACATTCCCGGGTTACATTTAATATTGAGTCAAACTGTCAAATATAAGGACTAAGGAGATTTAACTCTAGTTAGACGCTAATTCAGTGTTAAATACTTAACCCAAGAACGTGCAAGTGGCCCTTAGTAGTTAAGTGTATTAAGAATAATAACATTGAATGCACTTCATACATGTGTATGCAAGAAACTTACCTTTAAATCCCTTTGACAAATTATTATGATTGAGAAGTATTTTTAGGACGCGGTCCGTTGCGGTTGGTTTTTTTAAAATAACTAATGTGTTGCCAACCTCGCGGTTTACAACTTCGTCGGGCTTTGTGGGCCGAGCAGAGTGCTCAGCCTGAGACATTATTATATAGATGGATTGGACTGTTACCTACAACTGCAACGCCAGCAACAAGGCCTGTCTCCCGGGAAACCGTGCCTCAACTTAGTGCTGCGTTTTGGTGGACTTGATGGAGGAGTAGTGGCTCGGCGTTAGGCACCGGGTACAAGAGAGATCTTCGTCGCTGAGACCGGCGGCGACGGTGTAGTGTAGTGTTTTGAGAGTTTGTGTTTGGGTTGCGTTTGCCGCAGTTATTGGATCCGGAGGATCCGATGGGACGTGACAGGGTCTTCTAAATTTGGTGAACACGTTTGCAGCCGATGTGTAGACACACGCGGGTGCTACCATTGGTTTCGAATGGGCAATGCGGTGGTAGTTTTTAGATACTTATAGGCGTATAACAAGAATCTTTGTATAGATCCATATGAAATAAATATTAAATTAATAATTATAATTTGATTATATAATAAGACGGTAAACACACCGCTTTTTTTAGGGTAAAAGACTGGGTGGGTGGGATTTCAGATCAATATTGAAAGACAATATTCCCTACCCTCAATGAACACGATAATAGAGCAGTGGCGGCAGGAAAACGTAAGGCGGGGTTGTCAATCGCATTTTTTAAACAAAGCTGCCAATTTATTTTAAACAAAGTAATATCTTTTTAATAACAAATAAGCTATAAGTTACTGTTGATGGTCTATGGCAGAGACACGTCTAGGATGCAGCAACGCCCAAATGCAAACCGACGATTTTAGCGGCGCAGCACCGAAACGCGGTTATGTGCTTTGGTCCTTAGATAGTGAACCGACAGGCAACTTTTATCTCTTACCCAAAGGAGAAGCCTCTTTTTCGCTATCTATACAAAGTGGAATCGCAGATGAAAGTAATGCTTCAAAACATAAGATATGAATGTTATCTAAAAGACGCCTCCTATTCGCTATCTATAAAAAGTGGAATCGCAGACGAAAGTACGTTAAAAAATAAGATATGCATTTTATCTAAAATATGTATTTTTTTATTTAGGTGAAAGTAATGCTTAAAAAAAAATTACGCATTTATCTAAATATGTATTTTTTATTTAGGTGAAAGTAATGCTTCAAAAAAATTACGCATTTATCTAAATATGTATTTTTTTATTTAGGTGAAACAGAAGACAGCATCCGTATATCTAAAATGCTGAAAGACAGACCAGCTGTGATAGATCTGATTTCAAATGAAATAACTGGCGCAGTGATGGACGCGGTTGTCGACAATATAAGACATTTTGCAAGAAATGTACCAGTTAAACATTACTATACGTATTCTACTAATAGAGTAATACTGAACTAGAATTGTGTTTTTTTATCTATTCCTGTACTTTTTAGATTATTCCTATTAATTGATAAACTTTTTGTGAAATATTGACAAATCAGATATACAATACGAATGTGGATGGATGTAGGTACCCGAGGAGACCTATTTTGACATTCCACAATTAATCGCTCGGGTGTTATCCGAAGGTAGTGTCAAGTCTCCGAAATCGGCGTGTAGGTATGTATGAAAAGGATAACGAATGTGGAGGAAGCAAGGCAGGTTTGCCAGGGATGTGAGGATTGGCACTCGATACTCTCTTCCTACCCCGTAAGGGACTTGGCATGAAGATATGTGTGTAACTATACATATTTGACACCTTTATGATGAGTAACAAGCCCTATCCAGGGTTTCAAAGTCAAAGCACAAACCATGTTTTTTCGATTATCCGAAAGATTTGATCAAGGCAATAGTGGTCTTTATTCGCCTATGTGGTCTAGTGGTCTACGTAGTAGACTTGACTTAAAGAGGTCCTGGATTCGATTTCCCGGGTCAGGCAACTAAAAGAAAAGTGTTTTTTTCCAATTTTCTAATTTAAAAAAATGTTGCTCGGAATTGGACGTGTGCCCGGTTGGCTTTTTTAACACAACACTTTTTTAATCTCATTCTTTCTCGGATCTCACTGCTACGAATGATGTCAATCAAACTATCTACTCCTGCTAAAAGCACTACCTGGACAAACAAACTCATTTGTTTATTCCAGCACTACTACGTCTACTAAGACTCTTGAATACGTTCTGGATACGAAATGAAACCAAAATAGCATATGAAAGAGATGTATCTCTTTCATATGCTATTTTGGTTTCATTTCGTATTCAAATGTAGATACGCCTTTTTCTTTCCAACCAACATTCATTAGTTCATTACCGTTTGCAGCTCAGATGATTTGGAGCCCAAAACTACATCATCGATTGTTTATAGCAGGCAAGTCACTACTAGGTCAAATAATTTTTCTCTTTTTCGCATCCACATCTTAATTTTAGAATACAGACATTTTAAAATCTTTAAAAGATTTTGTTAGATCTGCAGGTAGTCAATTTTCTCTTAGAGATTTTACATCGAGCACGTCCATTTTACAAAAATTTTTAGTTTCCTTCAATTTTTTTCCTAACTATTTTTACCCATCATGTTCCCTCATTCGTTCTTGATGTGCTCTTTATCTTTATTAAGTTCTAATGAAAACATTGTCATCCGGGATAGAACATGTGCCCGGTTTGCAATAGGTTCGTCATCTATCACATTGTGGAACTAAGTATCTCAGGCTAATTGTGCGTTCCCTAGTTGCACCTTTGTCAACTTCTTTGTCTTTATGTACTTAAAATTTATCATACAGCTGTTTGTGTATAAGTGGAAGAACGCAGAAACAGTTAATGCGCTTGTTGCATTCCGGAGCAGTGATGGGTACTAATCCCAAAGGGATTATAAAATGCACTCTACCGGCTACCACCTATCTATAACTGTCTGATTTAATTTTATAAAACAGTTACTTAAGATTTAGTATTTAAATAAATAAGTTAACGCAAACTGGTGTATAGTATGATCCGTCCATCCAGTTTGCGTCCAGGTAAATTTCGACATCTATATCTATTTCTATTACCATAATTATGTGGACGCAAATTGGCTATTTTAATAAGCATAACAATAATGGTAAAAACAGAATAAAACCCCAACCTTATAACATATTTCTTTACATTAAAATAGAGGATCAAGTTAGAAATAGTGAGATTAGTTCGTGTCCACCCTGGACGCAAACTGGCTGATTCGTAAAATTGTTATACCAGTTCGCGTCCACCTCATTTTAACTTTAAAAAATACAATAATCAATCAAAATCATCATTAGTTTTATTCTTTTATTCATTTTCAAGGTCTAGTAACTAACACAATCTTTAATTAATCTTAAAGCACTGAAAAATTACGTATGAAACGCGCGCCGGCACACTATTTTTTTACTAAAATTTTGGCTATTTACACTGCTTTTTTGTATAACTAAGATTAATTATTTTTTTTAAACAGGAAAAATTATGCGAACAGTTCTTTTGTTTGTACATTTATGTTTCTAATATATTGTGTTATAGGCAGAAAAGACTTTTCATTTTCCTAGTTTATTTTTACGCTTATTTTTAAGGGTCATTTAAACGGTTTCCGCAAAAGTAAGTTTTTAGATGTAGAGCTATATATGCATAAGATCGCTGTCATCAGATCAGTATTAATATTATTGAAAGACATTCATTGTAATTTTGCTACAAAATATAAGGATGCTTCAGTTTTTTATCAGAATGTGAAACTGAGATGAAGAGTAAATAGGCCACTCCGAAGATTGAGACCATGCTGAAGTAATGACTGGAGTGCATCAACAATATGTATATGCACATAGGACATAATAATCTTTTTATGGCTGTAACATTAATTTGTAATGATTTTTACAAAAAAGAATTCAATTGGCACAAAATCTTTATTTTACAATTAATAGCACATTTTCGTATATTAGCAGACTAAAAAATTATTCAAAAAATATCTCCCATAGATTCTTCAACAAATTTCTTATAAATAGCCATAAAAGTTGCAACAAAGGCTTCTAGGTGAAATATAGATTTGTTGCCAAGTCTCATCCTGTGCTCAAATTCTGCCGCATGACTTGCAATCTGACATTTCATAGATATATCACAATTACGTACCAGATCTTTTAAAAGCCCAGCAAATATCATATCTGGTGGGACTCCATGTATAATTAATTCATAAAGTTTTTGTCTTACCTCCCCTAATTTCTTAGGTGTTTGCTCAGATAAAATCATAGATGCAGTATCCCTGATAAATACCTGCCAATCAGGTTCGGGTACTTTCTGGTCTGGTGTGAAAGGATACTGCTGAACTTTACATGCCTCGCACATAAGTAATGCACGTCTTAAATTTCTATCAGCACATGTAGCAATTCGTAAACCTAATTCAGACGGCAGAGTCAAACCTTCTTTTTTGCAGACAGAGTGTAAAACTGTTGATATTTCATTCTCAGTAGGCGCTGGCACTCTTATAGTTAAACATCGAGATCTGATGGCAGGAATAACTCGTGAAATGGAATTAGCTATAAGAATAAGGCGGCAAGTTGTTACATATTTTTCCATTGTACGACGTAAAGCGTGTTGTGCATCTTTTGTCAAATCGTCCACTTCATTCAAAATCACAACCTTAAATTCGCGCTGCCCAGACGAGTCAATTTGATGTGTTTGAGCCACATTCTTCACTAAATCCATGATAACAACTCTATCGTGAATTCCAACATCTGTTGGATTAACTTCTATGTGATAATTGCTACTTACAGTCATAATTTCTATCTTCTTGTTTGAGGGTGTTGTAAAATGCATTGTTTCTTGCCTTAGTCGTTCTACACCAGAACCATAAAGTTCCCTTAATAAACACATTATTCTGGTTTTTTTACCGGCACCTGAAGGCCCGTACACAAGCAGATGAGGAAAATCACTTTGTTGAACGAGATTTTTCAATCTTACTGCTTGTTCTTTATGGTAATCTAATTTCATCAAATCTCGTGGACGATGTTTATCAACCCAAAGGCTCATTTTAACAAAGAAATTCAAAGAATTGAAATACTTTTGTAAACTTTTTACAGTACAAATATAACAACAAATTTGAATTGTTTTCTTTTTGAGTTTGACAATTGAAAATGACATTTGGAAATCAAAAAGCGCGCTAAAATACTAGTCAATAGGGATGGGCAAATGGGCAAGATTTGTTAAAATAATATTACCCAATATTGGGAATATTATTGGTCAGAAGCATGCTAATTGTGATAACTGCCGGTCCTGTAGACTGCAATTATGACTCAAAAAAAGTCGAATCGCAAACCAAGTGAAATGGGAGGTTAGGTATACGTACCAAATCGTACCAATCGATCCGCCGCGCCCTCGGCGGTAAATAGAAGAAGAGGCAGGTGTGGTTATAGTCTCCACCCATCACAACAAGCCTGAGTAGGCAATACAAAGAGCAGAGAGTTCCAAATTGCCACGTGGAATGGAAGCGAAGATCAATGAACTGATCGAAATGATGGAGGAGAGATGTTCGGTTTTATTGCTTGTTACGGAGTATAATTGAAAGTGTACTCTTGATCACTCAGACGGAATGATCGGTGGTAGTTTTGCAGTGTGTTCGGGTGCACTGGTTACCTGGATAAGTGTCATCTTATCAATCCGCTCAACCTCAGGTCTGAAAGGCTATGATTTATCAGACCCGAGATTGCTCTGGGTCCCAAATAAACTGGGATTCACGCAAGTTATTGCAGAAACAGCTTAAGCACCTGTCAACCCGTCATTGCCTCACGATCTAAAAAACAGATTTTGTGAGAGATGTTCTGGCTTGGGTTGATGCAAAAGAAAGAGTTCTGATGCTGAAAGAATAGCTTGAATAAATGGGTGGGGACATGATGAAAGGATTAAGATGACGGACTCCATGATAAAATGGTGATAAGCAAGAAGTGTATTTTATATGTGTAGAGAAAGAATTATCAAATAAGTTTTATAGACTCGATTTTGGTTGTAAGGAAGTTTCTGATTGATACAAACCTACAGAGATAATACTTTTAAAATGGACATTCTTGTATTCTATTGAATTCTTTTAATTAGCAGTTTCCATCCTTATCATAGAAAATTATTTTGCCAGCATCATTAGTATTTCGCGGGATAAATACCTATATATTTATAATATTATAGTTTTCTAAATTTCGAATTTAGTAATTGCTGAAGTTAGAGCTCTCGACTGTAACAACAAACACAATATAAATACAGAGTTAGATTAGAATAACACAAAAAACACATAAGTAGCAATTTGTCAATAATACATTTTATTGCAATTTAAAGCCAGGGATGATAATTTTTATTTATTTTTATATGAATTTAATTGTGAGTTTGAAATGTGTCACTAGATGTATAAGTTAGGAGAGCAGAGATGTGCAATTTCCCGTCCAAATGTATACGTATTATGGCGTGACAAAACAGGCAAAATAGTGCGCTATGAATGAATTGGACTTAACAGAAGCGAAAACTTCCAAATATTTCCAGCTCCACACGACACACACCACTAAACTGTTTTATTAGCACCAGCAATACACACACTACTGAAAGACCCATTCATTAATAGCTCATTTTTTTGCCTGTTTTGTAACTCAGGTCATTACCTACAACAGGCACCAGACTCTCACCTAGGTTTTACTAAGGCTGTTTCAATTAGTTTGTAATCTACTTGAATACCTAAGGTGACAATAAATAAATAATTTGAATTATTTTGTTTTGTCACGCCATAATGCGTATACATTTTTTTGGCAGGAAATTGCAAATTAAATATTTTATTTGGATTTAGCTATGATAATTTGGAATGTAGCCCATCTACCTCGTTTGCTCCTGATTGTTTTTCCAAAAAGTCTGCACATTCATTGCCCACTATACCTGAATGAGGTGGCAGCCATATAAATGGAATCATTTTATTTTAAACAGATACATATTTTATTTTGTAAAATAAGAACTAAATGAAGTTCTTTTTTAAAAGGGGTTTGTTCAAATGCAACTAAAAGAGTCTCTGAAAATCACACCTTTGTTTATATTATGTGATAATACATATTTACATACCTTTGGTATGGCAATGCATTTTTCAGAGAAAACAGAGGATTCAGAGGGGCTTTTAAATTGTAGCATAATGACGAACACCATTTGGTTACTAGACGATATTATGGGTTTGTGTATGAGCGCAATCACCAATGTCTCCATTGGTGAGTGCGTTTTCTATTTGGAGAGTTTGTAAAGGAATCAAAGTGAAAATTTGTAAGACCCGAGTACAGGAACTGTACAGGAAGCATGTATGAGAGTCAAGTCTAGATATATTATGCTAGAAAAAATGTATCTACTGTCTGACATGGATGAATGTTAAAAATTTTGTTAGACAGTATGATGGAAGTCGCGTTAGTGGTTCCTATGTGGTAGTGTCAAAACTTGCAAGTAAATGAATGTTAGTGCACGTGGAAACGATGAGGTCAAAACGTCTAACGTCGTGGCTAGATTTAATATATGATGTTTTGAATCAATTGATACACAGTATAAAGTTTGATAGAGTTGAAGATAGAAACATACTGTTGTTACAAGAACGCCACCCATACGTGTACTAACACGGGAATCGTGTTGGTCCAGGCTTCTTTGCATAATAGACAATCTGCTTTCTTGCCCTGCATCTCGTATAAGGCGAGCATAGGCTTACCATCACTAGCACCGTGGCATCTGACTATGTGGTAGAGTTTTGTGACTTGCCCGGATCTCTACCACCGCCTTAAATATTCCTGCCGCCATAGCGTCAGTGCTTACCGTTGATGTGTTTCGGTTCGGAGGATAAGGTAGTCGATAAACTTACTTTTGCTAGAGATGCCCCCGTGTTGGTCCGGGCTCCTTTGCAGAATAGACCATCTGCCTTTCTTGCCAGGCAGCTCGTAAAAGGCGAGCATAGGCTTATCATCAAGTAACACCGTGACATCTGACTAAGTGCTAGAGTTTCGCAGCGACTCGCCCGGATTGGTCCGGACCACCGCCTTACCTATTCCAGCCGCTATAACGTCATGACGTGTTACAGTTCGGAGGGTAAGGTGGCCGGTAAACTTACTTTTGCTTGAGGCCTAACATCCTGACCTCAGGTTGGCAACGACCATTACCATCTTTGGTGTCTCTAAGCGGCGTGAATTTCTTACCATCAGGAAATCCGTCTGCTTGTTTGCATTCCTATAACATAAAAAAAAGACCTAACACCTGCTTGCTTGCCTTCCAATATCATAAAATTGTGTTTTATATTTTTTTATTAAGTGTCACGTACATGGTGTGTACTTAACTAGTCTAAATTTCTAAGCTTGAAATTGTAAGCGAGCCTACCTACCCACTTTATGTTATATAGATAATTACTAATTGTTCATCCTGTTGTTGCTAACATTTTAATGAAGCTCTGGGTTTAAAAACTATAATGTAGAGAAAAAATGTGAAACACCCGTTCGTTTTTTTATTATCTTTACACAACATCCGCTAGGAGTCTGTATGATTGGTAAAATCTCTCGTATTTTAATTTCTTTTAGCCTGTGTAATGTGTGTCAACTGACAAAAATTGTCAAGTTGAAAAATGAAAATGTAGTGTCAAAAATTTAAAAAAAGTGACAAATTATGAAGCCTTAAAGATTTTTGAGAAAACATACAAGTTTTATTTCAAGCTTGTAGTAAAGCAATTTCAATGTTTTCGGTTTAATTTGCATTAAAAATTTTATTTTATGTCAAATGGAGCTATAACTTTTAAAAATGCGAATAGCAATGCTACTTCCAATGATTTTACTTTTTGTGTTTGTTTTATTAAAACAAGCTTGTGGTGAGGGCTATAATTTATATGGAGAAGCAGGGCAAGCATATGCCTTAAAAATATACATTGGACATCCACCTCAAAAGGTAACAACAATAACAACAAAAACAACCATAAAAATATGTTTTAGTTACTAAACAATTTAAACTTTTTTTAGCTTAGTGTTCTTATCGACACTGGAAGTACAACATTAGCAATTGCCTCGTATCCTCGTAAAGAAAGCAATACGTACTTCCATTTGAGTAATTCCACATCAGTTTTCAATTCAGAAAGAGAGGTAAGAATATTTTGAATTGTGTTGGTAATTAAATTTGGTACACTGGTTTGGTGGTGGTTACATTTTCTTTTCCAACCAGAAGTTTCAGGTTTTAGCAGTTCTGAGGCAAGCATTAAGGTTAAACACAAATACAGTCTATTGACAGTATCATGTTCTAGTATGAAAGGTAGGGTAGCCCATAGACTTGCCTTGGCGGCACCACTTACTTAAAAAAATCTTCATGTTTGTTAGCAACTTATATTGTTTAGGTTCATACTTATGTACATAGTACCCTGATCTTGAATATTCATATGATAGTGAGACTTAATGCTAGAGCTCATTTATGTTTTGATTTGTGCTGCCCCCTTATTTTATCTGTTATCATAAACTCAGTGCTCGACTGTGGTTCTGCTTAGCTTAGAGTTAATGTAGCTGGTAATTTTTTACAAGAGGCTTAAGACTAGTCTTACTTTGGCGTCGCTCCCTTATCATCTTTGGTGATTATAGATGAAAATGTTGTACTGGCACGAAATGAGTGCTTGTTTGTGTTACCATATTACATGTAAAAAGTAAATTATTTAAAAAAGATAATAATTTATGTGCAGTAGAACTGTAAAAAACTAAGTAATATTGCAATAATTATGCTATCTATGATACAAAAATTTAGTATTTTATTCAATTTCACTGGGATCCCATCATTAGATCTAGACTTAGCGGTAATAGGATTACCTTGGAAGTATGATTAAATAAAGAAATGATATTAAAGGTTTAGAAATTATACTGATCCTTGTAATGATGATACATTAAAAAATATAGGAGTCAAAATGTAGCATCCTTCTTTTTTAATTCTTGGCTATGAATGTTAAAAGCCAAAAAGCCTGACTTATTATTGATATTTAAGTTTGTCCTTAAAACACTTTAAGTAATTTTGTTTATTCAAGGTGGTCAACTACTAAAGAATGTTGTGTGACATTTAACAATGTACATAAGTTTATAAGTTAAAGGAAGTTTATATTTAGAAGAAAGTGACCTAAAGTGGTCAACTGCTAAAGAATTTAGTGTATCCAGGGGGCTGATTATGTATCTCAGTTGCCAACACAAAATGGAAAAGTGTACATCAAATAGCTGGCAAATGAAGTGTTTTATATTTGCTATCTCCAGTGACCAACAGAAATATAATAGAGATAGCAAATACAAATGATGTCATTTGACAGCTATCATCAAATAGATGAACACTTTTCCATTTTGAGTTGGCAATTGAGATACATAATCAGCACCCAGATCCGTTTTACTCTGGTTAGGATTACTCTTGAATCTCAATTCATGCAATATTGGAAATTGACAAAAATTCGGAGTCAATGAATTTTTTGAAAGTATGAAGATTGAAGAGTATCTTAAATGTTTATCCGATAACAATTTCCAATTTGCATGAAATGTAGAGTCAAAAGTAACCCTGCTGACTTCAATTCATGCCTTTTCATCTTACAAAATTTAACACTTCCAAGCCTCTGGCAACTGGCATTTTTAAACTTGTACACTGGCCACTAGCTTACATCAATGTTTTACAGTGTATTGTTAGCCTGCTACACAGGTAAATTAACCTTAGTCCATTTGCCATGAAAATGTTTTTCCCAAAAAAAAGTAAGTAAGTATCTTCACATCCATATCCCGAAGAGGTAGGCAGAGGCACAACCAGGGCATCCACGACTAGCCAAAGACACTAAGTCCCACAATGTGATAGGTGGCAAGTCTATCGCCAACCGGGCACATATCCAATCCCGGGCAACATTATTTTTATTAGAATATTGGAAAAGTCACATTCTCTTTTTGTTGCCCGGCCCGGGAATCAAACTCGGGAAGTCAAATCCAAGACCTGGACCGCTAGACCATAGATGCAATTTTTTCCCAAATTTTTCAAAAAACCATACACTACACAAATTACTTAAATCCATGATCTTTTTTGGACACTGGTTATGCTGTAACATTTGAGCATCTCAATTGGCAGCTTATAGTTAGTGTAACATAAAAATGGTCCTGCTTAAAAATATATTTCGACACGTGTTTTACATGCAGTTTTTAAAATTGATTTTTGACACATTAGTTAAACCTTTTTATTTAAATTTTAATAAGATGGTCTGGGTTCATTTTCTGCCTGAAATGAGAATTTTATTTCTTAAAAGTTTGATAACACCGGTGTCTTCAAAAGGCACTCAAAGATGTAACTTGTAGTAATTTAAACATAAGATTAATAATTATTTATAGGTCCAAGCAAAATATTCACAAGGTACTTGGGTTGGCCAACTGGCATCAGATTTTGTGAAATTCCCATCCTTACCGTCCGTGCCTGAAGTAAGGACTGATATAGCTCTGATTACAAAGAGTCACAAATTCTTTATGAATGGTTCTGGATGGCAGGTAAGAAATTTGTATAATATAATAATTTATAGCCTCATTTACAGTTTGACATTTACCCCCCCCATGAATGGACGAGATGGATGGATAGAGGATACTTTTTACCGCACACTAAAGTTTTTTCCTTTTAGTGTACAGAATAAGAATAAAAAGTAAGGGGTTCCTCTTTAGTGTGCGGAATAAAAAGTATCCTCTATCCTTCCTCAAAACATTTCCAACGGTTGTGAGAAACATACTCGTCTATTTATAGATATAATAAATGAATATGAATACATAGACATGTATATGATAAATAGTTAGCATACATGAAAAAAAAATGTTGATACCACATTTTTTGGTGGAAGGAGTAGAATTTATATTTGTCAGGAGATTATAACTATGACTGTGTATTAAAATTAATATAACAGAAACATATGTATAGGGATGTCAAGAAAAAAATTATTTAAAAAAAACGATTTTTTTTAGTAATAACGATTTTTATTCATCAATATATTAACAGAAAATAATCGATTTCTATAAATCGGTTTTCTAACTCACTATTTTACATCATATTGTTACATTTTTTTAGAAGTTTCAGGTTTCAATTACTAAAAAAGGTTTTTCATTAGCTTGCTCTAATGCCAGATAATTATGGTAGAGAATTGTCGAACAGTTTAAATCAATGTACTATTGAAAAAAATTTTTTTTTTATAAAATCGATGATTTAGGGTAAAAAAAATAGATTTTTCATAAACTGTATTTTCGCTAGTCAAGTCACATCCCTGTATGTATGTGTATTTGATAATTTATATATTATAATTTAAGTTTAATTCGCAAAATTATTATCCAAATATTATGATATTAAAATAAAACGAAGAATGAGCAAGTAATTCCCACACTAATCTAGACAAATTGTCTTCATATCAATTATTTATTGAGGGTTTTTCCATTACTTATTCCGTTTTAGGTAGGAAAAATTGAATCAAATTGTAATTATTTGGATTGCTGGATCTAGTTTGCTTTGTTTGTTATTTGGTTAGATTGAAGACTTTAAATTTTATTGAACCGGTTTTACAATGAGATCTTTGTTGCAGCATCGTATACTTTAAAAATAGCAATGTCTTGATTTTTAGAATTTTGAATTTTTTAGTGAAATTGTTTTTAAAGTGTGAGGTATTTCTATCAAGGATCATAATTTAATCAGAAAGTAGAAAAATGTTTTTGAATTTATTGTCTAGTAAATAAAAAGGGAAGAAATCAGAGTTTAAAATGTAAATAATCGAAATTAATAACAGTTATAGTTAAATAATCAGAGTGACTCTGCTGTTTACAAACTCAACTTTTTAGATGCATATGTTTTCTAAATGAAAGAAAATCAAAAGAGATAGAAAATTTTAGACATGTTAGATTAGTTCGGACATATCAACTTCTGCCGTACTTCAATTAAAGTTTTCGGTGGAATAAATAAATAATTTAAAGTCTAGAACTGTCATGTACAAATGAATCATGTTTTGTCTCTTTCTATTGCTATTGTTGAAAGAAGGCAACAATAACTTAAAATAATAGATGTAGTAAGTGCTCAACTAACTAACCACAAATAATTTTTAAACTATTCTGATTGTCTTATCTTCTTCTTCTTGTTATAAATAAAATTCAATTACTTAGTCTCGCTAAAACTCGAGAACAGCTGGACTGATTTGTCTTATTTTGGTTTTGGATTACTTGTGGAAGTCCAGGAAAGGTTTAAAAGGTAAGAAAAAAAGAAAAAAAGAAAAACTCCAAGGAAACTAGGAAAACTAACATTTAAGTTTTCTCATACAAACAGAACGGGTGGAACGAAGTTCGCCGGGACAGGTAGTAGTCAGATAAATAAGTCGCGGTTGACAGTCTACTATTTTGAGGATATGGGCGGGAAGATTTTTTTTAAGTTTGTAGCTATAACTTTTAATGTAACAATTATTTTATTTTTCAGGGTCTTCTAGGTCTAGCGTATTTACCAGTTGGTGCCTGGGGTGAAAATGTAGTAGTTGGCTCTTGGCTAGATTCAGTTGAAAGAGCTCTCAACAAACCATTGTCCTTTAAATTAAAATTATGTGGAGCTCAAAGTCTTGCAAATGCTACTCATTATGGAAGCTTCCAAATGATTGGTAATTATATTTTCATGCCCTCTATTTTTATACCTCTTCATGTCATCTAGTGAGTACTAAAAAAAAATCTTTTGAAAAAAAAATACACTTTTTACAGTATTGAATGCCTTTTATAATCAACCAAATATATGGATTTCATGGTAGTAAGAAATACATATATAGATCCTGAACTTGACCAGCTTCTCTAACCAGAACACATCAATGATGACAATGATGGTCATACAAAATAAATATGACAGTGGTGTTTGTCCTGGCCAATATTGCAGAATTCTGTCACCTACTGACTGGCGCATGTTGGACGATTTTTTGCAAGGCACCTGAAATAAGCAGAAGTTTTTTTTCTTCTTTCTAGCCGTAAAAGTAAGGCAGTAAAAATATAGGTGGCATCCTATTCCTATTCCTATTAATATTATAAATGCGAAAGTTTGTATATTTGTTCCTCCTTCACGCAAAAACTTCTGAATCGATTTTCATGAAATGTAATTTGGATTAACGCATAGGATAGTTTTTATCGTGAAAAATGTTTTTGTGGACCATTAACCACGCGAGCAACGCCGCGGGCGACAGCTAGTAATATATACATCAAATATGCAAACTGGGTTTGGGCGACTTTAGTTTGAATTTTTTTTAATGACTAATGTGATGCTAAATTCGCAATTTTTACAGCTTCGCTAGACTTGTGAGCGAGCAGAGTAAACTGACAGATAATTATTTAGATAGATTGGCCTGTTTTCTTCAACGCCAGTCGAGGTTCGATCTCCAGGGAATTGTTTTCCCGGGAGATCGAACCTGGACTTGGTGCTGCATTATTATTACTGAGTGAGTTGTTTGGAGGGGACACTAACCGCTCGGTGTTTAACGTCGAATATCGCCGGCGACAGTATAGTGTCTTGTGTTTTTGTGTTGGGATTGGGTGGGACAATTGCGTTGGCATTCGTTATTCGATCGGCAGGATCCGATAATACGTGACGGGGTCTCCTAAATCTTGTTGGGACGTCCGCGTAAAGTATGAAGTGCTAGCACCAGGTTCAGGTGAATGAATTTACATTGAAATGTTAAGCTTTTTGTATGAGTAGGTTAGTAAGTCCACTATACCCACTAAACTAGAAGACGACAATGGCTAGTATCGACTTTATAGAAGCAGGAATAGGTAAAACAAAGTGGACTAATTTAAAAATGTAAATGAATAGATTATTTTTGTATCGGGCGATGGTATGGCCACATCCCTACGCAAAAAACTTTAGCGGCGTTGTGCACTTTTTTGGAATGGGTATAAACTTCTTAACTCTCGTCAGGATACGTGACCTGATCGAAAATTCGTAAGGCGGCGCAAGGCGCTTGCGCGAATGTTCGTGTTGTCATGTTTGTGTACGATAGCGCAATAAATGAATATTGTATTCTACCACGTAAATGATTTTTACTGATACACGTTCATTTATACTGATAATTAAAGCAATTCGTACAAAATTATATCCTAACCATTCCCAAATTTTAAAAATGCACAACGTTAATATTCAAGTTAACACTTCTGTCGGCACTCCCGAAGTGCTACCCGTCGTTTTTTTTTACTGAAAGCTTATGATTGTCTTTAGGTAATGTGATGGCAAGTGAAGAGTTGGTAATTCAATTTCGATGTTATTGTTACAGATGATGACACTCCTATGGAAAAACCTTTGTTTAGAACACCTATATTATTAAAAAGATGGTATGAGGTTGGAGTTATGTCTATACATGTGTATAACTCATCCATTATAAATTCTAATGTAAATTTTAAGAATTACACTAAAAAAGACATAATAGTAGATGTAGGAGGAAATGAAATTGATAAGGATATGTGCATTAAGTTGAATGAAGAAAAAAGCATAGTTGATAGCGGAACTACTAATATAAGACTCCCAGACTCTATATTCAGGCAGGTTAGTACTGTTTTATTAGTTAACCCTCGATTTAAGAAAAAAGAAAAGAAAAGAAAAAGAAAAAATATTTATTTGCGGAGTATGAGTGTTACAAAGATGTTACAAAATTATTTAAGCGTTCCTACATATTCTACCAACTTGTGGTGTGCAAATATTTTAATATGTTTTTAATTATTTATTCACGATTTACTATTTACACACTGTTTTTTGTTTGTTTTGAGATTACATGATTATTTATTAATACACACAATTTTTAGAATGTAAATTAATTTATCTCTATCTACCGTAAACTACCTAAGTACTAACTACTACTAAGAAGAGGGGTGTTATAAGTTTGAGTTTCTTTCTGTTTCATTATAACTTTGAACGGATTTCAATGCGGATTGTTTTGTTTGAAAGCTAATGTGTTTGTGATGGTTTTTAGCTATATTACGATTTTTTAAATTTTGTGCTATTTTTCTTCAAGGATAAGACAGAGAATAACACCCATATTGAAAAAGGCTAAGTAATACTTACTTGGCTAAGTAATGAAACAACGATGTTATAACATAATTATACAAATTAAATACGTACAAATTCATAGTAATTCTAAGTATTGCTTACTGATTGGATGGCTTGTTGAAAGGAACGCATAGCTAAATGTCGTATTTTGCACAGCGTTGCTTCATTACTTAGCCGGGTATGCTTCTTGAATACAGGTGTAAGCACACTCACCTAATGCTAAGAGATAACCATGGCCTATAGACACCTTAGATGTTATATGTCTCTGAAATCGACTAAAAAGCTTTGCTGTAAAGTCTACGCTCATTACTATCATGTTTATAATTATTACCATACAAAATTCATATCTATGTACTATCGGCCAAACTGGCGCTGATACACCTGTAGGCGAAATTCGCTTGGCATACCGTGCGTATGCGATGCGAAGCTCCGCCTTTTCGTGGCCGCCTCAATATTTTGCTATTGTTTGAGAATATTAATATCATTATAGTTCACCTTAGAATGAAACCAGTAGTCGGCGTAGGACCATGCAACGAACACGTTTAATTGATTCTAAAACACTATCTCGTTTTGTTTTGATTTTTCATAAAATATTTTCGAAATTAAGTTGAATCGTGACAAAGTAAATATTTTAAAATTATAGGGGTTTCGTATCACGTTTGGTTTCTTAAATAAAACATGAATAACTAATTTGTTTAAATAGTAAAATAAACCTATCTCATATACACAAATAATTAATTAGTAAAATATTAATCTGTTTGCACATTAAAATTTGCTAGACTATTAAAATTTTTAATTATTTATACGGGATACTCACTATCTGTTTTTATTTTATTTGTCGGTATTTCGACTAGGCCATGGTTATCTCGTATAAATAATTAAAAATATCAATAATACGCGACGATTTAAGTTTAAAATCTTTTGCTAGACTATGTTGCGTTGGTATGCTTAATTTTTTGTAACATTCTCTTAAGACACAAACCTACTCGCCAATAAATAATTTTCGTTTTATTTTTACATTTACTACCACAACCACGAGTAGGTATTAGGGTAGTGTACAGCATTCCCTTTGTGGTCTAGCGATCCGGTGTCGGACTTGACTTCTTCAGGTCCGAGTTCGAACCCCGGGTCGGGCACAAAATAGAAAATATTTATTTTCAATTTTCTATCATCTTAAATTTCGTTTGGATATGGGCCCGATTGGCGATAGGATTGCCACCTATTATCACATTACGGGACTTACACCCATATTCAAGAAGCTTACTTGGATTAATGAACACACGCTGTGCAAAATTCGACATTTAGCTATGCGTTTCTTACGTCAAGTCATCCAATTCATGAACGATTCATGTAAGCTTCTTGAATACGGGTGTTAGAGCCTCCAGCTAGTCTTGTTGTGCTTCTGCCTTATCCTTCGGGGATATGGGCGTGACGATACATCAACTTGCCCGAGTACGCGCTTGTCTATTTCTGCAGCAAGAATTACATTTTCGTGCGATATCGTGATCTGTAGGGTTACTCTTGAATATCGATTTCCTGCAAATTGGAAATTTGAATCGGATTTGTCAGTTTAGGTAATCTGTAACACAGTAATATCGGATGATTAACATTTAGTTACAACAAAATTCAATGATTCTGATAAAATCATCTATTGTTTATAATTAATTAAACTTTAATTATTCGCTAGTATTGTGTTCAAGAGTACCAAAAGTGACAGATCCGATTCCAATTTCCAATATTGCATACATCAAGATTCAAGAGTAACCCTACTGGTCAAGAGGGTGAAGAGTCGTGTTCTTGTTCATTATCGTAATGTGAAATATTTACTATATTATATTTGTATGTCTTATTACCGTTGTCTTACACTCATGACATAAGCATAATATAATTATAGTTAAGATCAAATTGTGTCGAGGAATATTTAATAATTTGTTTTTAAGGTTTGTAAGCTTCGGTAGGTTTCATCAAATTAACATGATTAAGCATTTGTAAATATTATACCTATATAGCCGCTGGCCGCGTGGTTAATGGTCCACGGGAATATTTTGTGGAAAAAAAACTATCAAATTCCAGTCCATTCCATTAATCCAAGTTACCCTCTATGTGTGTGCCGAATTTCATGAAAAACGGCTTTTGCGAATGTTGCGAATGTTGAAAAACAGTTTTTGCGTGAAGGAGTAACAAACAAACAAACATACAGTTTTGTATTTGCCACCTAAAACTTTTGCATTTATAATACTAGTATGATTTAGCACTTGTTTGTTAGGGATTGGAGTTTTATGATAAAACACGCGTAGTATATTTTATAATTTTACATTATTTATTAGTAAAAAGTGTAATATAAGTAACTAAAAATAAAATACAAGTTGATAACTAAAACTAGCCCGTTGCATTACAGGCATAACAAAAATTAAAACTAAAGTAAGTAACAACAATTAACACTTAAAACAAATAATTTCATTACAAAATATGTCTTTTAGTTATTTAGCTTGACATGTTTTAGGTGTTAAGTAAATGAAACGGTTTTCTTAAAAAGTTTAAAGATTTAGGTGTAGGTAATCTACTTAACACCACATAGTAATTTTTACATTTTATCACAGATGAATAACAGGTAAGTACAAGCAAAGAAACAAGAGCGCTACATTTTCGACTTGTTTACGTCTTCGGTTACTTTTAACAATGACAACTAAAATACAAATTGACAAAGCGTGAGAAAAATTAGGATGTTTATAATTATAACAAAAGCGAGACCATCTGTTGATTTCTAAACCAACACCTGAGAACAAAGAACACTAAATGATTTAACTATTACAAAATTATCTACTTTTTAAATGTATATGTTTTTCTATAAACCGACATCACATTTTAATTTTTATTTATCTTTGATGAATAATAGCTAGGCATAAGAAAAAGAAACAAGAGCGCTACATTTTACGACTGTTTTACGTCTTCGGTTACTTTTCACAATGACAACTAAAATACAAATTGACAAAGCGTGAGAAAACAATAAGGTGCTTTTAAATAAATAACAAAAGCGGCACCATCTGTTGATTTCTAAATAAATACCTGAGAACAAAGAACATTTAATGATTTAAACTAATACAAAATTATCTTCGTTTAAATGTGTTATCAGAGATGAATAATAGGAATGAACAAAAAGAAACTAGAGTGCTACGTTTCATGACTTGTCACTTGCTTACCTCTCCGGTTACTTTTAACAATGACATCTAAAATACAAATTGGCAAAGCGTGAGAACAAATACTTGAGATTAATCATACAGTGTGTAGTTAGTATTTTTATCTATAAGCTCAGGTTAAATAATTGGTAAAAAATTTACTAGGTGGTAAAGTTCTGAGCAGTAGCTAGCTTTGATTGATAAGTATCAACCACAATTTTAACTAATCCTGCTACCAAGGCGTCAGTAGGTACTCGCTGTTGTCGTGTCCCGTGTTGTAGGGTAGAGTAAGCGGTGTTATGTAATACATGACCTAAGATCGAAGCCATAAAATAGCGACTCATTAGTAATAACGATTTGTTCCATATTCGCCCTAACTTTTCGTCCCAAATTCCATAAATTTCCTTATTCGCCTCATATACAAAATTATTCCTGTTTCGTCCTACATTACATAAGGTCCTAAGCGTACCGTTTACAAATACACAAATTTTTCAAGAACGTCGTCACTTCTGAATTATAAGATTTACTTGGTGTAATAAAATATTCAAGTAGGTATGTATCAAGTTTGCTGTTTCTTGTATCATTTCTAAGGGAGTTATTAGATTAAAATATTTTACCTACAAATTATTTGAATATTTCAGTAATTCTAATAAAACCACACAAAAAAAATATGTTTTGTTATAAAAGTCTCATACACAATTCTAAATCACAATCACAATCACAGATCAGTTTTATTAATTACATCAGCTAATACCTAACTAACTAAAAAGTACTTTTTTCAAGCCCATATCCCCGAAGACGCAGGCAGAAGCACAACCAGGGCACCTACGACTAGCCGAAGACAATAGATTTCACAATGTGATAGGCTACAAGTCTATCGCAAACCGGACATATATCCATTTACGGGCAACGTCATCCTTATTAGAAAATTGATAATTCACAATTTTCTATTTTTTTTGGTGCCCGACCTCAGAATCGAACCTCGTTCTCAAGGCCCCGCCTCAACAAGTCAAGTCCGACGCTGCAGCGCTAGACTACAGAGGCGATCAAATATACTAACTAAATATGTACTATTATATTACTAGCTAACTATGTAATGTATAAGATAACTAACTAAATATGTCTAGGTATCTAATATATCTTTATTCTTTACAAAACAATTAACAGAGGTTACGTAATAAAAAGGTAACAAAACTGTTTAATTATATAGAAAAATGAAAGCGTAGTAAAAAAATATTAAAACGTATACCTAGAACATCAACTTTAAAATGTCAAAAAAATTAAAGTTGTTGGACTTGACTGCATGAGGTCTCGAGTTTGAATCCGGGATCAAAACAATCGGGTCGGGAAACAAAATCAAAACTGTTTTTTTTTAATTTTCTAATAAAAAAAGTGTTGGTCGGGATTGGCAATGTGCCCGGTTGACGATATGCTTGACACCTATCACATTGTGGGACTTAGTGTCTTCGGCTAGTCGTGGGTCCCTGGTTGTACCTCTGCCTACCTCTTCCGTGGATATGGGCGTCAACACTCTTTTTTTAAGATTTTACTTAAATAACAAACCGACATTTTTTCCATACGAAGGTCGAAAGAAATAGAGCCATTTAATATGGACTGTATTGAATCCACCCAGTCTTCTCAATCTGCGCACCATAATGGATAATTTAAATACTGGAGATTAATTTTGTCACCGGTTTAAACTGATTTAAGTTAATAGAACCGGAGAAAACTATAGACATACCTATAAAAATCTCTTCAATCAACATTTTTTTTGTAACACTATGGCGATTAATTAATTTAATCAGTTTTTAATAAAAAAATATTAACATTTACTATTCGCTAATCAGTGTTGAAAATGGGTTACTTTTAGCGTCGTTTAAACATTAGCGAAAAACTAAAAGTAAAAAAATACTCATGAGTGCTTCTAAATATCTGTATATATTAGGTACTAAACATTTTAAGACGCGCATGACAGCTGCTACTAGTATATAATATAACCCACATATAACCAGTGCGCATGATCAGTTTAAAATACAGCCTAATTTACACGACTTATTTATTTACTTTTTTTCGCCGAATGTATGAGCATTATCAGTGGCGCACTTTTGGAAAAATATTATATACGAGTATAGACCTTAAATGCAGTACGAAAGCAACCTCCTCACAAACAGGAAGCAAAAGGATATTCAACAGAGTATTATAATTTATAGTATGTGTTTTTCATTTCCTAACTGATACTCACTCCCGTTTTTTTTTTCATTCATTCATTCAGCCCAAATTCATGTCAATGGTCTATTGACTGGCCACAACGACTGGTTTAAAATGCAACTATTTAGCGTATGAACGTATAAAAGACCCGGCAACCCTTTTTTTCCAGTTTCGCATTATTTACCTGCTATAAAAATTTTTTTTTTTTGTTTCTGGCCTTACTTAAAATTGTTAACAAAAATGAACGAGTATAAAAACTGAATAAAATGTAGGACGAACACGGATTTCTGATGTGGGGCGAAATTTTGTAGGACGAATGTGGAACAAACCGTAATAACAATAATGTCCAATTGCCCAGTTGTCAATCCTACAATTGTCTCTTACAATTGAGGGAGCTGTCTGTCCGTCCTTTGCAGAATAGACCATCTGCCTTCCAGCCAGACAGCTCGTAAAAGGCGAGCATAGGCTTACCGACACTAACACCGTGACATCTGACTAGGTGGTAGAGTTTCGCAGCGACTCACCCGGATTGGTACCACCGCCTTACCTATTCCTGCCATCATAACGTCATGACGTGTTCCGGTTTGGAGGGTTAGGTAGCCGGTAAACTTACTTTTGCTTAAGCTCTAACATCCCAGCCTCAGGTTGGCAACGCACCATTTCCACCTTTGGTGTCGCTAGGCGGCGTGAATTTCTTACCATCAGGAAATCCGTCTGCTTGTTTGCCTTCCAATATCATAAAAAAAATGATAAACAAAATTTAACAAATTTTATCAAACGGAGTGCCGATAGAAGCAAACAAGGATAGATTAGAGTTTAATATTTGGTAGCAGCCCCTCTTGCGTCTATAATAGCGTCACATCGCCTGCGCATCGAACTCACAAGATTTTGAAAAAGATCTGTGCCTCGGATCGAATCCCAAACTTGATCGCAATGGGCGATAAGTGCTTCTTTATTCCTATCACATCTAAAATCCCATCTTTGAACCATTAAACCCCATAAATTCTCAATAGGGTTTAGGTCATGAGAACGAGGGGGCCATGGGACAGTTATAATTTCGAGATTCTGTTTTAGCCAGTCTTGAGCTACTCGCGCACAGTGAATTGGACAATTATCCTCAAAAAATAAAAAAGATGGCATTTCATCCCGAGGATACACCGTGCGCACTGTAAGCAACATCACATCTTCCAATATAGGTATTAGCATTCGATTGTCCTGTTGCCCTCCCGTCTATGTAGACCAATTCACCTGGTCCACTTGCACTCATCCAACCCCACATATTGACAATAATCCTCCCAGAACTGTCATTGGGATCTATATTCGTCGTCTCATATCTTGTGTTGTTTACACGCCATAAATTCTGACGACCATGTTCATTTGATTTAAAACATTTTTCGTCGGAAAATATGGCGTGTGAAAAGTCAAAATCTCGAAATTCGTGAGAAAAACGCACTCGAATTTCTTTTTGCTGCTCACTTAAAATTAATTTTTTGGCGGGTGTTCTGTGATGCACGCCTCGTCAATGGTGTGCGTTTCTTATTGTTTGCATGCTGCAATCGTGTTGATTTGCGAACGTTAACGTTTTTGTGAACGGGCTTTCTGCAAAAACATTAACCATTGTCGTCACATCCTCTTCGGTGAGGGCTCTAAGAGGACGAGCGCGAGGTCGGTCTGCAATTAATCCCTCGGCATCTCGTTGAATCCAACGACGAACAGTCATCCGCTAAAAAAAACAGATTAAATATCAGTAATTATATACAAAAAACATTGACTTACTATCACTAAGGTATATAACTAAGGTAGAGGTAGTATAATGTTTTATTATACCTAATTCACTACCCTATGAATGTCGGTTTCAGTAGGTGTAGAATGACTTAAGATAATCGCAACGAAAATTAATATGATATTGGAAGGCAAACTAGCAAACGGATTTCCTGATGGTAAGAAATTCACGCCGCCTAAAGACACCAAAGGGGGAAATGGTGCGTTGCCAACCTTAGGCCGGGATGTTAGGCCTCTATCAAAAGTAAGTTTACCGGCTACCTTATCACGTTGAACACGTCAACGGCAAGCGCTGAAATTATGGCGGCAGGAATAGGTAAGACGGTGGTACCAATCCGGGCGAGTCGCTGCGAGACTCTAACACCTAGTCAAATGTCATGGTGTTAGTGACGGTAAGCCTATGCTCGCCTTTTACGAGCTGCCAGGCACAGGAAGTCAGATGGTCTATTCTGCAAGTTAGCCCCGACCGAAGGAGATGGGCAGAGACACAATCAGAGCAAGACTAGGCAAAGACTCTAAGTCCTACAATGTGATAGGTGGCAAGCCTATCGTCAACCGGGCACATATCCAATCCTGGACCACATAATTTTTTTTAGAAAAATACACATTTTTTGATTTTTTCGAACCCGGGACCTCAAGAAGTCAAGTCCGACGCCGGACCGCTAGACCACAGAGGTGATAAAAGCTTAAGAAAAGTAATTAAACAATAATTTCGCAAGCGTGTGTAACGTTTATCTAATTGATTCTGGTATGTAGGTAGGTAGGCATCGTCAAACATGACATAACCTTTTCACCCGTCGTTATTCAACATAATAATATAATTGCCTGTATTACTGTTAATTACCAGATCTGAGACACTAAAATTTATTTTGTTTGTGTGTCTGTTTATAGTAACACTAAATGAGCATATACCTGCCTACCTACCTATTATAAAAAAAGGCATATTCTCCGCGAAATACCTATTACTTAACTACCTACCTAGGTAGGAAGGGATGTTAACTTTAGCAGAGAATAGTAATTATGTATTCTAGTAATAATAACTGCTGCATATCTACTAGCCTGATATGACAAAATATTACCGACCGAATGTAGTATGTTTATGATTTTATTCACATTCAATGTAATCTTAGACATTTAGTTTCAAAACAAAAGTAAGTAGGTATTTTTCCTTAGATTTTAATGGGATCGGCGAGCACTGACATGGCGACAGGAACAATAGCAATTCATGCGTCATCGCAAAACCTTACCACATTCCTACCTACCTATCTACCTAGCCCAAGAATAAGTTACAGTACTAATGTAACTTAATTCGTTGAATAGGGAAAAAGAAAGGCCAAACGCATCACAATAAAAAGTAAGAAGAAGTTTAGTGTGGAGCGTGTGGTTAGATTAATTAAAATTAATAAAAATAATTTTAATAAAGTTCTACTTACCGAAACATTTAACTCTTGCGATATCTATAAAATGTTCCGTCCTTTATGATGGAGAACCAGTATTTGGTTCTGCTCCTCCCTCGTCAGATTTCGGTGCACGATGTTAACAATACCTAGATAGGTACCGCACAAAACAAAATACCAAAACGTAAGGCACTCAAGAGTCCGCAAAACTAGATACGGGGTCAACGTTGAAACAAGATAAATCAGAGTCCGTAATGCGAAAAAAAAGTCGTATGTAAGAAAGCACAAATAACTGAGAAGCGTTAACAGTGGGTCAGACACAGATTGCAACTAAAAAAGCGATTGCAATTTCTTGTATTGTTTCCTGTTAAACAAATGTCTCTAATTGGCTTACCGGTATTGAGGGCGGGGTTACAATTTTTAAGTTTGATAAACGATTTTGTTTGAAAAGTGTATCAGCGCGAACTTTGCTGATAGTACATAATTATCAATACATACATAAATTATGTTAATTTCTGTTTTAGGTTGTGGA
>NJDC01003583.1:0-12552 GCA_002245475.1 Calephelis virginiensis
TACACAATTCTGAGTACCCACCAAATGAGTTCATCATTACAGATGAAATTCACATTATGGAATGGCCATAACTTTCGTTTCTCGCAACGTATTTTTATTTTAGCACTTGCCCTGTGCTTGGGATATATTTCTATAAATTTTAAAGAAAGAAAAAATTTCGCCCTAGACAGGATTTGAACCTGTAACCTTTCGTCTCAAGCCGACGAATGCTCTAACCAATTGAGCTACTGAGGATTCTTTTTTGTTCTTGTTTTTTTTTGCAGCTATTTGAATATGCCAAGATGCACGACTGCAGCGATGGTTTTGTCTCCGTGCTGGATCTGACCGAGGTCGATCTGGTGGAAAGCATGGCGAAAGTTGACATGGTGACAGCAAAGCAAGCGGCGGATATACAGATGGTATTATAATCTTATACTAAAAAACGCTGGGTTGCGCTCCGGGAGTGCCGGCAGAAGTGAAAACTTGAATATTAACGTTGTGCATTTTTGATATTTTGGAATGGTCAGGGAGTAATTTTGCACGAATTGCTTTGATTATCAGTACTTATTAGTAAGTACTATCACTTAAATGCTAGAATACAATATTTATTTATTGCGCTATCGTACACAAACATGACAACACGAACATTCGCGCAAGCGCCTTGCGCCGTCTTACGAATCACGTCACATGATCTGACGCGAGATTAGAAGTTTTTACTCATTCCAAAAAAAGAGCGCAACGTTACCAATCGAATCGAGATTTAAGAGTAACCCTTACTTATATATCGTAACGTCAGGGGGGTGATTATGTAACTCAGTTACCAACTCAAAATGGATGAGTGTACATCGAATCGCTGTCAAATGAAGTGTTTTGTATTTGCTTTCTCCAGGGACCAACAGAAATACAATAGAGATAGCAAACACAAATGACGTCATTTGATGTACACTTTTACAGTTTGAGTTGACAACTGAGATACATAATCAACCCCCCAGGTCCTCCTATATAGATTAGGCAGAAAGTATGGAGTGCCAAATGACCTAGACCATGTTTATTATCATTAATCTTCATTAACAAGATCTTCTTAAATTACACTAAGTTTATTAAGAAGAAATTGTTATTTTACAGCTTTAAAATATATTATACTTACTAATAAATTTACCTGGTAACATAAAAGATTTACCAAAAAAGGGAAATCGCTATGAAATAGCTAGTTGAAATGTTTTTTTGACAAGGAGATTATTTTAAAATGAAATAGTATTCGATTATTTCTCAAAGATGATATGAGGCACTTGTGACGCATCTATAATATGGAACTGAAATAATATGAAAAATGAAATTTATTTATTTGCGGAATAGGGTGTTAAAAAGTTGTTACAAAGATATTTAAGCATACCGACATCTTCTACTACATTGTGGTGAGCAAATATTTAATTAAATTTAAAGATTATTATCATTTAAATCACAGCACTTATTTAAACGTTTAATATTTTATTAATATGCTTAATAAGCTTCATAATTTATCCTATTAATATTATAAATGAGAAAGGTTGTGTGTTTGTTTGTTACTCCTTTACGCAAGACTCCAGAACCGATTTTCATAAAATTTAGCACACACATATAGAGTGTACCTTGGATTAACACAGAGGTTGGTTTTGGGGGTCACTGGCCAGAAGCGTGCACGTCGCGATCCCTGCCAACTGCAACTCTGGCCAGAAAAAGTACCGCAGAACAGATTAGGGCGTTCCCTGGAGGCGACGAGTACCGATCCGCCCTCGTCGATGCGAAAAGAGACAGATGTGGTAATGAGAGGTGCGACTTGCCACGCCAAGCCCGTACAGGCGAATCGAGGTGTGGAGGGTGTCAAATAGGCACGTGGAATGTGAGAGTTGGAGTAGAAGCGAAGAGGAATGAATTGATTGATGTAATATATGAGAGATGAGGTACTTTTGATATCCCCGGTGGCAGGTTAGCTCTGTGGTCTGAAGTATCGCAGAGCGATCAAGGCAGCGCTGTGATAAGTATCATCTTATCGTCTCCCTTAGCCTCAGGCCTGAAAGAGTATGGTTTGGTTAATTCAAGACTCTGTGTCCGTATTAAGCTGGGAGTCGAGCGAGTTTTTGTGGTATCAACCTATGCTCCGGTCAACTCTTCGTCGACTCATGACCTGGAAAAGTTTTAGGATCCTGTGAGTAATGTTCTGGATATGGTTTAAGGAAATGAAAAAGTGATTATGTGTGGAGACTTGAATGGTTGGGTGGGGACACAAAGGGCCGATTACGAGGTCGTTTTTGGACCCTATGGTGATAAGAGAGTGAATGATGCTGGTAAGCATATTGTAGATTTATGTGCGGAAAGAAATCTTCTTCTGTCTAACACATTGTTTCAGCATAAGGATATACATACGTATACATGGAGAAGGAATGATCAAATGAGTATGATAGATTTGATTTTGGTTGATAGTCGCCTCCGGAAGTGTTTAATGGACGCGAGAGCCTTTAGAGGCCTAACTCTTAATACGGACCACTAATTGATTATTAGCCGTATTAGGGGCCTATTTAAGAAGCTGAGGCGCTGGCGAATACGTTTCCATTTAAAGGGCTTGAACTGTTATTAGCCGGATTAGGGGTCTATTTAAGAAGTCGAGGCACTGGCGAGTACGTTTCCGTTTAAAGGGCTTGAAAGGTTATTAGCCGCAGTAGGGGTCTATTTAAGAAGTCGAAGCACTGGCGAGTACGTTTCCATTTAAAGAGCTTGAAAGGTTATGAGCCAGATTAGGGGTCTATTTAAAAAGTCGAGGCACTGGCGAGTACGTTTCCATTTAAAGAGCTTGAAAGGTTATGAGCCGGATTAGGGGTCTATTTAAAAAGTCGAAGCACTGGCGAGTACGTTTCCATTTAAAGAGCTTGAAAGGTTATGAGCCGGATTAGGGGTCTATTTAAAAAGTCGAGGCACTGGCGAGTACGTTTCCATTTAAAGAGCTTGAAAGGTTATGAGCCGGATTAGGGGTCTATTTAAAAAGTCGAGGCACTGGCGAGTATAGTTCCATTTAAAGGGCTTGAAAGGATTAAGAGTGAAAAGTTGCAAGACCCATTAGGAACCATGTATTTGATTGGAGATAGAAATGTACCGTTGTTGCAAGAAAATCACCAAACACTGAGTGAAAGAGAAGCGCAAAAGGGAAAGTATAAAACTAGAAGATAAGTTGGCTTCGAGATGAATACCAAACTCTTTTGGAGGGAGGTGAAGAAGTCTCGGAGTTGTTCGTCAGCCACCAGAATGAATAGAATAAAGTGTAAGAGTGGTGGCATTGCAAGCATGCATGATATGTTAAAACGGTGGAGTGAATTTTATGGAGATATGTATGAATATGGCCAAGATGCTGCCGCTGGGTCTGAGTACTCAAACGACTTGGAAATAGCGGAGGCATCTGACGGCATTATGATGGAAGAAGTAGAATGGGTTATTAGAAGTATGAAATAAGGTAAGATTATGATTATCAGATTATGGGATAGTCGAGTCCCTGCTGCGTGCGGTGCAGTCAATGTATTTAGACTGTAAAGCATGCGTGCGGGTGGATGGCAACATATGGCCTTGGTTTGATGTTAATATTGGCGTCAAGCAGGGTTGTGTGTTGTCAGCGCGCTTGTTTATCTTATATTTGGACAAATGTCTTCAAAGGTTAAGATCATTGAATGTGGGAATGCGTATGGGTGACCAAGTAGTGAACTGCCTGCTTTATGCAGATGATGCTGTACTTTTGGGCTCTACACCATCTGAGCTGCAAACACTGGTCACAGTTATGGAAGGAGATTGTAAAGAAAGGGGCTTACATTTGAATGCGATGAAAACCAAAATAATGGTGTTTGAAAGAGACGTAGACAGAACGGATGTAAGAATATCTTAGTTGTGCTTTTAGCACGGATGGAAGGTACATCGTGGATGTAGAGCAGAGAGTGTGTGCAGGGAATAGTGTAAATGGAGCTTTGGGTAAGCTATTCTAAATCGAGGTTTTGAGTAAAAAAGGTAGACTCGCTTTGCATAAATCTGTGCTTATCTCAACGTTATTGTATGGACGCGAGAGTTAGGTATGTCAGAAAAACCATGAAAGTAGGATCAATGCGGTCGAAATGAGAGCGCTACGAAAAATTTGTGGTGAAACGATCGCTGACCGCATTCGTAACAGTGAGATCTGAGAAAGAGTAGGATTAAAAGAAAGTGTAAGTGTTAAAATGCAAAAAAGGCATGCTCCGCTTGTTCGGTAATGTGGAAAGAATGATAAGTGAAAGATTGACAAAGCAGATATATAATGCGAATGTGGATGGATGTAGGTACCCGGGGAGACCAAGATTGACATTTCACGATCAGATCAATCGGATATTGTCCGAGGGTGGTGTCAAGAGTCTCCGAAACCGGCGTGTTTGTATGAAAAGGGTAATGAATGTGAAGGAAGCTAGACAGGTTTGTCAGGATCGTGAGGTATTGCACTCGATACTCTCTGCCTACCCCGTAAGGGACTTGGCGTGAGGATATGTATGTATGTATGTATGTCTTGGTTTTTATCTAAAAAAATATTCCTGTGGGACCATTAACTGGGAAGCAACGCCGCGGGCAACAGCTAGTTACAAATAATTTTAAAAGTAGATTAATTTTAATTCTATCTATTGTATAAATATATCTATTGTATTCTATCTATTGTATATATATACATATATATACCTAATACAATTTTAATAATAATATATCGAATATTTTCAATGAAAATTATATAATTAAGCAAGTTTTAGAATATTTGATATATGCATACCATGTAATGGTGGAATATGTTGGAATTTGTACATAGCTTGTTAGATCAAGAAATTACTTTCATTATTGGCGGGAATCACAGAATCCCGTTTCGAAAAAAGAAATCCAGTCAAATTGCGTTCTGAAAAATTAATGACGTGTAGGGCAGGTCCACTGAATTATTTGGATTTGTTGCGTTCGAAAGTGTACAAGTAACAAATTTCCGAATGTTATTAACGGAGGGCCTTGTTCTGCAATTCTCGCTTTTAATATATCATTCCAAAGAGTATATAAATACTACGTAATAAGAGGCGGGACTTCCATAGATAAAAAGTAAACCCGAATTTGTATAAAGTTTACTTCAAAAATTATAACCCATATAATTTGAAAGTAAGTCTAAAGGCATTCAGATATAAGGCAACTAGTGTCATATGATTTGGGCGAATAAAAAACATAGCAAACGTATTTTTTTTATTTTTTGATATAAAAGTTGCGCCAAACTGTATCATTCTTCCACAGAAAGGCTACGGAACGAGGTTGATAAACCACCACGTGATCACCGACTCCAAGGTAGTTAATGCTTTTTTAATTACCATGAAGTCCGTCGTCAGTGAGAAGATCGGCAGTCGAATCATCGTTCACAAGACTCCATCTGAGCTTCACAACTATCTGGATAAGAGGATACTACCAAAAGAGTATGGTGGAGAGGAAAAGTCTGTTAAGGAGCTTCGTGGTAATTTTTTTTTTAAATAAATTCAAACCCATATCCCCGAAAAAGGATAAAACCATCACACCCAGGACTAGCCAGGCTCTACTTAGCGAAGTATGCTTCTTGAATACAGGTGCAAGTCCCACAATGTGGTAGGTGGTAAGGCTCTCGCCAACCGAGAACATATCCCGGGCTACCTTATTTTTCAATAGAAAATACAGATTTTTAATTTTTACTGATTTTAATGATTACGGGACCTCAAGAAGTCAAGTCCGTTTTTTTAACGATTCCAAAAAAAGGAGAAGGTTTTATTCGAATTGTTTTCCAAGGTTGCCCTATAACAGTTTTATCATGATCCGACTAACGATTTTTGAGTTAAAATGAATAGTTCATTCATTCACGTAACATAAAAAAACACATAATTGATTTATGAAAGATAATAATTATTTAACTTCTCCTTTTCTAGAGTTGGTTAAAAATTGTGTTACACGGAAGGCATAGGTAGACTTTGAATGTCTCTTAATCTTTTTCTCCGCTTTCTTATCCGCCCAGGAAAAGTGCCCCTCTACATCCAGCACCGATACTTTAATGATGTTTCTCATGTGCTTTTGCAACTTTAGATCTCTGGATCAAGACATTGTCTTCTGAGGAGCACCTGAAACATCTGGAGGAGATGATCGAAGCCAGCACCGACGAGAGTTTCAGATCAAGTGACAAGTTCAGTGAGGATTACGCGGGAGTTGCTGGTACCTTCAGGGTCCTGAAAGTTGATTAAAGCTGAATTACTTTAGGTATAGATTTTATTATCTTCAAATTCATTTTCACTGTAATTTTGCTAATCATATTTTTGTTGCAAATATTTGTGTTTCTTAATTATTTTGTAATTTATGTCTTGTTTAGGTTCGACACCTGCTTAATTTGAATATTATTTGAGACTTACAGCTTAAACTTAGAAAGTATCCAATCTACCACCAACGGTTTTTTAGTAAAAAGAAATGTATGACAATTTATTCTATAACTATCCCTATTGTTTTACGATTAAAAATAAATTTCGGAGCCCTTTCAATCCAAATAAACGAACAATCAAATCTTTCCACTGACATGTTAAAATATATGGACAACACGACTAACAGCCTGGCCACGGAAACTCGCGAAAGCGAAAATTCGCGCGGTGCAACTGGCGGTGCGCCTAGCGACTGAAACAAAAGTATAGCAATGTTCCTAGCATGCCATGCGCCACGGCGACCAGCGAAACGACCGGCGAAATGTATCGAGGGAATCGCAGAGGCGACGGGCAGGGCGGCGGGCGATCGAAACAAACGTATGAATCAGTAAGGAGCTCTGTGAATAATATTGTTCTTTTGTAAGGAGCAAGCCACGAAGCGAGCATCAGTTGCGGCGAATAGTACAGTGATTAAATGAATTTAGTTGTTTTCGCCGCGAAAAATGAACACCGAGATTTTATTGCTGAAATACTAGCTGGAAATGATTTTTACATTTGAAATTCTATTTGCATAGACTTTATTCTCCAATTCGATGGTTTCAATAGTCATTCTCGTAATTTTAAGAAGTTTTTCTGGATTTATTCTGATTTCTGTATTCCTCGTACTACTTGTAGAATTCTCCATCAAAACCCGGTCTTCAAAGGAGCCCGGATCAACAGAGTCCGGGCTTCTTTGAAGAATAGACCATCTGCCTTCCTGCCAGGCAGCTCGTAAAAAGGCTTACTGTCACTAACACCGTGAGATCTGACTAGGTGCTAGAATTTTGCAGCGACTCGCCCGGATTGGTACCACAGCCTTACCTATTTATAATAGTGCTTGCCCTTGACGTGTTCCGGTTCGGAGGATAAGGTAGCCGGTAAACTTACTTTTGCCCGAGGCCTAACATCTGGCCTCAGGTTGGCGACGCACCATTACCTTCTTTGGTGTCTCTAGGTGGCGCGAATGTCTTACCATCATGAAATAAGTCTGCTTGTTTGCCTTCCAATATTATAAAAAAAGACCTTTTACTATGGGACTTCCTCACTGGTCGCGGCGGCAAACGCGACTGCCCATGGCCTGCAAACAGAGCCACGCGAATTGTCACCTAGCCAGACATTGCCGTTCGCAACGCGGGTCCCTGTGGCCTAGCCGTAATGTGTAATCCCTGCAATTTAAAGCAAATTTTGTTACACAAACTACATGTGTAAACGCAACTTTAAATAGCTATCGAACAAAATTCCTGTGCGATTCCAAGTCCTCGAACGTGACGTAACATTAGAGTACACTTTTGATATAGAGCGTTTGTTTGGTACCTTGAAAATGCAATATTCAAGTTGCGACAGTACAGAGTTTTTAAAATACCTAGCTGAGTAGTTCTTTCACTGATATCATTCTAATGTTATGAAACCATTTGATTAAATATAAAAATACTAACACTCACATAATATTTTTTTGCCCATATGTTTCTTATTTATACAGATTTATTATTTTTATGTTAATTATTTTAAAATACCGTCATAATATCATTCTTATTAAAATATTGTTCTGTTTAGGTTATTAATTTAAGTATATTTATTTTGTTGTACACGATGTCTTCCACTGTTTTGTTACATATTTTAATTTTAGGGTTGTGCATTTCTATATTTACTGTTCAGGTTTTTAGACAAAAATTTGAGTACTATAAACATTGAAATAAATAAATAAAATAATAAATCATCATATGCTTACCTACCCTATTGTCACAAGCAACAATACACATATTGTGGCTTACTAAAAACCCGTTCGTGGCAGAAAAGACATTTCCATTTAGTTGAATTTTAAAATGTATGTCATTACTTTAAAATATTTTTTTTCTAGAGTTTTTACTTTTGTATTCTGTAATGTTTGTTTATTAAAAATAAATAAGGAAATACAAAACTTGTAGCTGGTATATTATTTAACAAAGAATTAAATTAAGTAATTATCTTCATGCCCGTATTGCCGAAGAGGTGGGCAGAGGCACAACCACCACCCAATATTAGCCGCAGACACCAAGTCCAACAATGTGATAGGTATTCTACCGTCAACCGGATACATATCCAATCCCAAGCAACGTCGTTTTATTAGAAAATTGAAAAAACATTTTCTTTACGTTTTGCCCGACCCGGAACTTGAACCACCCTGGGTTCTCCTCAAGAAGTAAAGTCCTAACTGAACTGCTAGACCATGGAAGATAAAATTAAAGTAAGCACATTATCACAGTGTATTATTATTAATGGACATCTCCTAAAATTTTTAGTGGCAACCCTGCTTTTATAAATATTTTCAACTCACTATTCAAATAAGGTAACTTTTTTTTATAATATTGGAAGGCAAACAAGCAGACGGACTCCCTGATGGTAAGAAATTCACGCCGCCTATAGACATCAAGGGTGGTAATGGTGCGTTGCCAACCTAAGGTCGGGATGTTAGGCCTAGAGCAAAAGTAAGTTTACCGCCTACCTTGCCCCCGGAACCGGAACACGCCAACGGCAAGCACTGACGTTATGGCATCAGGAATAGGTAAGGCGGTGGTACCAATCCGGGCGAGTGTTGCGAAACTCGACCACTTGGTAGGACGTCACGGTGTTAGTGACGGTAAGCCCATGCTCGAATTTTACGAGCAGCCTGGCAGGAAGGCAGATGGCCTATTCTGTAAAGGAGCCCGAACCAACACGAGGATGTTTTTTTATACCTCCTTGGTGACATACCGTAAACAGTTCTCCTGTTGGTAAGATACAACAGTGACCTATAGTCTCTATAGATTTTTTAGGACCGTCACTTACTCTTAGTCAGCGTTTTAGGCCTAATGTGTAAGTCTGCCGGCTACCCTACTCTCCGGACCAGTGATGAATGACCAGAAATGATGAGAGTGTTATTATCGCGGTCGGAAAAGGTATATGCATACATATCTTCACGCCAAGTCCCTTACGAGTGCCAAACTTCACGATCCTGACAAACCTGTCTGGCTTCCTTCACATTCATTACCCTTTTCATACAAACACGCCGGTTTCAGAGACTCTTGACCCCACCCTCAGATAACATTCGAGCGATCTGATCGTGGAATGTCAACCATGGTCTCCCCGGGTACCTACATCTATCGATATTCGCACTGTATATCTGAAAAGGTAAAGGTAAGAGTAGATACATTCTACCACAAAAGATTGTTGTTGACCCATTTAACCTTTTCTCACCTCTTACGAGCTGATAGGCAGGGATACGGATGGTATATTGCCCACAGAGGATCCGTACCAACACGGGAGTAATCATGGGAAGTGTAGTCAGGTAAGATGTAATAATTGTACTAGAACATTCAGACAAATGGACATTGGCGGGTTAAAAATCACGTCCTTTTTTATATGAGAGGTCAGCGAACAAGCAAATGGCACTCCTGGGGGTAAGAGTGTGGTCTACAGACACCATAGATGTTAAAGGTGCGTCGCAGTTCTATGGTCGGGATTTTAAGCGTATTGTGCAAATATACCGGCTCCCCTATCCTCCGGACAGGAACATGACAGTCATTATGATGGCAGGAATAGATGAGGCGGTCGATCCTTGCCCGGGCAAGTTGCTGCATAGCATTCTACTATCTGTGGTTTTGTTGGTACTGACCTAAGTTTTAACGTCTTCTCGCCTCTTACGAGCTGCCTGTTAGAGAAGCAGATGGTCTATTATATTCAGAGGATACGGACGAACACGCGCATCTTCATTGAAATAGTTAATGTTCATGATGTCAAGACAATTCGGGATTTTTTGCCGAACCCGGAGTGGACTGTTTCTCGACACTAACAATCTTTCTTTCATGGACGATTCCATTCCTGTCAAGGTCGTACCAAGGGACCTGACCAGGCTTTGCTCGGGTAATAGAAATTATAATAATCTGTGCTACTAATAAAGAGAAAAGATTTGAAGAGGAGAGTGTGTGCAGGGAATAGTGTGAATGGAGCATTAGGTAAGCTATTTCAAAGCGAGGTTTTGAGCCAAAAAGCTAGACTTGCTTTGCGTAATTCTGTTTTTATCCCAGCGTTATTGTATGGAAGCGAGAGTTGGGTATGTCAGAAAAAGCATGAAAGTGGGATAAATGCGGTCGAAATGAGAGCGCTACGGAAAATTTGTGGTGTGACGCTCGCTGACCGCATTCGCAAGAGTGAGATCCGAGAAAGAGTGGAATTGAAAGAAAGTGTTGGTGTTAAGATGCGAAAAGGCATGCTCCGCTGTTTCGGTCATGTGGAAAGAATGACAGATGAAAGATCGACAAAGCAGATATACAATGCGAATATGGATGGATGTAAGTACCCGGGGAGAACTAGGTTGACATTTCACGATAAGATCACTCGGATAATGTACGAGGGTAGTGTCAAGAGTCTCCGAAACCGGCGTGTTTGTATGAAAAGGGTAATGAATGTGAAGGAAGCCAGACAGGTTTGTCAGGATCGTGAGGTCTGGCACTCAATACTCTCTGCCTACTCTGTAAGGGACTTGGCGTAAAGATATGAATGTATATAAAAGATTTAATAGTTTGTTTGTTTGATTGTTTGTTGAATAGGCTCCAAAACTACTGGACCGATTCGCAAAAATCTTATTCCATTAGAAGCTCACATTATCCCTGATACATACGTTTTACCGCAATAAATTGCTTCATTCCTACGGGGTTAAGGAAGAATTACCCTTCCGTGCTCAGGTAGGTGGCGCTGCTGTCGCATGTTGGTATGTCAACTAAACGGCTTGACCGATCGGGTTGACATAAATGTGAGTTTCCACGTTTTTACAGACACGTATAATGCATTCCTAATCAAATTTTCTTCAAACATATTCAGAACGTTTGCACAAAATGTCTTATTTTTTAATTTGGTAGATACACTAATTACAAAGAGGAAAGATTTAATTGTTAGTTTGTTTGTATTGAAAAGTATTGAAAATTGTATTACCATTGGTAGCCGACGTTATTCCTGATGAACATAGACAACTTTTTACAGCGGGACAATGCTTTATTCCTAAGGGACTACGGTAACAAACACCGGGTAGTAAAAATTTTATCATTCCGTGATTACCTATTTTCTATAACTCCCAAACGGCTTAACCGATTGGGTTGAAATTTTATATGGGTATTTCGATTGTTTCCTGTATGATTTAAAAAAAAACAATTGGACCAATAGAGTTACTCTCGAAGCTCGATTCATGCATTATTGGAAATTGGAATCGAATATGTCATTTTAAGTACTTTTGAACACAATACTGGCGAATTATTACCATTTAGTTAATAGTAAATAGTAAATTATTTTATCCTATTCGTTGAATTTATTTGTAACTAAATGTTAATAATCCTCTAATTCTGTGTTCACAAGTACCTAAAGTGACATATACGATTCCAATTTCCAATTCGCATCATATCGAGATTCCAGAGTAACTCTACAGGTAGGTGTAGCTGCAATCGGTATATCATCTACATTCTCCACTATAATGACAAAGAGAAAAGATTCGACTGTTTATGTGTTTGTATTTAATAGCTTCCGAAACTACTGGACCGATTTTAAAAATCTTTTACTATTAAAAGTAGACATTATGAACGCTGATGAATATAGGCTACGTTATTTTTGTGAAAAAATAGACATTTGTTTGCCCGTGCAAAGCTAGGTCGGGCTGCTAGTAGTAGACTTTTTAACACACATATTCCGCTATTAAATAAATTCCATTTTATACCTCCTGACACTGCTGCACAATAATATAGTTAATACTGCGGAGTATTACCCCTCTGGCAATACTGTACTCCAGTTTCTAGTGGTGAAGACAAACAAACAAATAAACACATTTAAAATTGTGTAATATGATTTTCCGAAACTTGATCATCGAGACATAATAATAATTATCGACAAATAAAATTCCCTATGTTGGTCCGTGCTCCTTTGCAGAATAGACCATCTGCCTTCCTGCCAGGTAGTTCGTAAAAGGCGAGCATAGGCTTACCGTCACTAACACCGGGACATCTAACTAGGTGGTAGAGTTTCGCAGCGACTCACCCGGATTGGTACCACCGCCTTACCTATTCCTGTTGCCATAACGTCACGACGTGTTCCGGTTTGG
>NJDC01003583.1:28201-40478 GCA_002245475.1 Calephelis virginiensis
TTAATTGTTTGTTTAATTGATAAGTATACACATAAGTCGAGGTATTAATTTTTTTGTAAAATTCTTATAAAATAAATAGTTTTCTAATGAGTAAGTAGTTGTTTTTAATTTGCCATTTGAAGTTTAGTTTTGATGAAATACTATTTTTTCAGTTATTTATTAGTATATTATTATATGTATATCACTGAAATTTTAGTTCGATCTTGATATTTCTAAAAAAACCATGAACATACTTATGAAAATATGGTCGCTGGTAGTAGGTAATTTAATTTCATGTAAGTATTGATTAAAATACAAAACTGTACAGTGCAAAAAGTCATGGACATTTTGCACTGTACAGTTTTGTACAGTGCAAAATGCATACATACAGTGCATAAAAGTACACAAGTGAAGTATTCATGCAGAAATAAGTGTATCATGTAATAGTGTTGAATAAGGGCACCACCTCATTACCCTCAGACCCTGACATCACTTTCTTTCTTTTTTGCCTTACGACTCATTTTGAATAATTTATGCCCGATTTTTATATTCATGTAATTTGATACAAACAGAAACTTGAGTAATGCAAATACCAAAGCTAAAAACTAAAAAAAATATCTGGTGGAATCTGGTGGTTTTTTTCATATTCAAATTTCTCAAATCTTGTGATATTTTGGTTTTGATCTGGTGCTCAAAAAAAAATTAGAAGTGGCAACACTGAGTCCAACAACTGGACTGCTAGACCACAGAGGCGCACTTTCACTTGCTTTCATTGATCCAAATTGTACAAAATGCCATCAAAATTGACTAATGTCACTCAATATAAACACGAATTTCAATAATTACGAAAAAAAAGTGTGTGTTTACTTATGTACACGCGATAGAAGTTATACTTCTTCGGCGTAATAAGATAAAAATCTTTTTAAAAACTAAAATGTTATCTATAGCTAACTTCATAGCTAACTTCATCATGTCGGTTTTTCGTGAATGTGTGCGTGCGCATCGTAAAAATTTACCCCCATCATTTTTCCTAACGCGCCAAAAGAAGTATAACTTCAAAAACTTCGACCATCTTTTCTCTCGATCGCGTCAAAACTCTATGTTATATTGTTGATATTAAGTTGTTGGAAAACGTAGAACGAAACCAAACAAAATTAGATTCGAAATTTGAAGGATGTTGAGGTTTTGAAAGGTGATCGTTACACACTGATAGCTATGAATTGTAAACATAGCTACAAATTTACTTACAATAAAGCATTTCACACACGGCAGCTATAATGTAAAAATATACATTACAGCACGATACATCTCATTACATCTTTCTTTTTATCTTTGTATCTAAAGTTGCAGAACGATACCAAAATATACATTTACATTCCGATACATCTCTATACATCTCAATACATCCTTACGAACAGGATGTTCAAAAAATTGCTGTTACAGACAGAGACACCACACAAAGGATTTCGTTAGCGTTCCATCTTCAAGAGGTTAGGATAGAACCCATTTTCTGGCGTTTGTCCGGTGTACTGTGTAGGTACAAACCAAACTTGTACAAACAGTATGTCTGTTCCCTTCCATTTTTCAATTTTCTGTTTTTGGCACATGTGGCAATACGTACATCAAAGTCACAATCCGAATCATCTTCTGATGAACTATCTAGTAAATCTTATTGTAAGTAACGAGACGGGTCCATATAAATATAATATAAAAATAACAACAACCTGTATAACAGATCATTATCTAAAAATCGGGACGTAAGCTAATGAAATGAAGGGAAAGATACATTACAATACCTGTACATCCCGGGATCTAATGTATAATTATGTACATTATAGCTGCCGTGTGTGAAGGCCTTTAGTCACAGACTAGTAAGAGAGTTATTAGACATTCAATAAGTTAAGAAAAATGTCTGAACGTCCAACATCAATCGACGTAAGTGAAAATGATAATGTCATCGAGGACGCTGAATCCAGTTACATTTAAATTAGGTTGTGTTTGTAGGAGACTGCTAGAGGGTGCCGTAGCTATTGCCCATTGGACATCGGCGTCTACCTTTTGCAGTAGTCCGTAAAGTACTATGCGGTAGCCCTAAATGGTATAGTCGGTTCTAGTCTCGTAGCAAAGACCGTAGAGTCAATGACATTTCTGCATTGAAGATGAAACTGCAGCAAGGTGCTGTAGCCCGTTAGAAATCAGCATCTACATTTTGCAGTAGTCCGTGGGTTGACTGTATGTGGTAGCCCCTGGGTGGTGTAGTCGGGTCTAGCCTCGTAGCTAGGGATGCAACATCGTTCAAAAAGAAAATTATAAACATCGGTATTACAATATCGATGTTTTTAAAAATGAAACATTGATAACAAAAATATTGACGTTTATGAATGATACATCGATGTTTTTACGATATTTTATAAAATGTTAGCAGGATTGACGTTCGGCCATGATATATTGAGAAAAATCGTTTCCTTTAAAGATTTAATTAGATTTGCATTAGTAATCAAAATGTGGACATATACTTATACTTTAAATAAAACATATAACACACCAACATATGAATAGTGGAAGAGTAACAAAATCTGTGAAAAATAATTTGGTAAAAATGCACAAACACGAACGACGGAGCTGCACATTGATGCCAAACATACGGCGGTTCGTTTCCTTACTCACTTTAAGCTTAAGAGTGAGACAAAATAGAAAATACAGTGGCATGCGAGAGATTATATGATGTAGAATGTAGATTATCAACTTACAAAGAGATGGGATTGCAATCGAAAATCGTTCATAAAACATCGTTCATAATGAACGATGTATCGATGTTTTGTTGTTGTTAAATATCGATGTTTATGAACGATACCTCGATGTCTTAAGAAATCGATGTATTGTTTGCATCCCTAGTCGTAGCAAAGACTGTACTTAGAGTCGGTGAAATTCCCGAAAGTGAATTAAAAGCAAACTTTAAACTTTATGAGAAATTTTGAAAACATTTTTGAAAACTTACTTTTGCTCGAGGCCTAACATCCGGACCTTAAGTTGGCAACGCACCATTACCATCTTTGGTATCTAGGCGGCGTGAATTTATTAACATCAGGAAATCCGTCTGCTTGTTTGCCTTCCTATAACATAAAAAAAACGTTAAATAGTCATTGAAATTTTAATTTTTGTCTTTGTTAATTGACCTCGGACATATCGTAAAATTTGTTATTCGTAGTGAATAAGTGTACTTTGCTTTGGTAGAGGCCACTTTCCCCCTTCCGGGATTTATTTTTGTTGTCATAGTAGAAAGCTCATTCTTATGTTCATGATGGTTTGATTAGCCACGGATAGGCGTAGGCTATTGGTGAGAATACTTCGACTACTATTTATTTTCGAGTTGTTTAGTAAATAGGATTTAGTAAATATTTTTTTAGTTTAGTAAATAATTCTTGCTACGGAGGAATAGCCAACGTCTACAAGCTTTCGGGCTACCAGCCTGATGGCTCCTAGGTGCTGATTATGTATCTCAGTTGCCAGCTAAAATGGAAAAGTGTGCGTCAAATAGCTGTCAAATGACGTGTTTTATATTTGCTATCTCCAGTGACCAACAGAAATACAATAGAGATAGCAAACACAAATGACGTCATTTGGTTCGACCCCTGTTCGGCCAGTATATGATGTACTCACACCCAACATATTATACACCTAAGTATAATATGTAAAGTAAAGTATCTTCACGCCCATATTCCCGAAGAGGTAGGCAGAGGCACAACCAGGGCACCCACGACTAGCCGGCACATATCCTGTCCCGAGCAACATTTTTTTAATTATAAAATTGGAAAAACCCAATTGTCTTTTAGTTGCCTGACCCGGGATTCGAACCCGGGATCTCATGCAGTCAAGTCCAACAACTGATCCGCTAGACCACAGAGGCGACTAGTATATTATGCCCTATATTAAAAAATGTTCTTGCGATAGACGTCATAAAAAGTGTAGTTCTCTTAACAGTCTGTTCATCACAGAAGGTGTGTTCTAAGTTTGAGATGCGCGCGCTCTACGTAATTACCTGTTTTGTATAAATATAATATAATATATAAACATAGAACAAATCCAATGTTTACTAAATATTTGTGTTGTAAGGTCATTTAGCATGGAAGATTTAAAGTATCCTATTTTTGAGTACAATCCTGATGTTTACGAAGCTGTCCTTCAGAAATATGGTTTGGAAGAGCCAGCCAGATTGGATGAGGCTGTGAAAATATTAGAGGACTGGATAAAAAAGCAGGCACATTTTAGAAAAACAAACTTTCGTAAGTTTTCACAATTCAATTGTTAATTAAAATTAATTTTATTATATACATGTTAGCTGTAAAAAAAAACTTTGAAGTTTAATTAAAAAATAAAAATAAAATACCGTACTCGTTTACACTACTTTAACTAGTTTTTGCCTGCGACTTCGTACACGTGTTGAAGTGACTTGTTAGTAATGGGGACGAAATATTTTCCCCACAGAAAAATGTTAAACCAGCCTATAAACTGCTACTCTCTGACCAATGAAATAGTTATTGATCTGAATTGCTAGAAAATTTGGTAAAAATTCGTTCAGCAATTTTTGAGTGGAAAGTGAACAGACAAACCTACAAAAATTTGAATAACACTCGGGCTCTGCATGCTATATTTGATACGAAGCAATATTTATTTTTAAAAAATATTTCATACACAGATTTAGTTGTGCTAGTGTTTAATTTTAATACTAGCTATTCCGGCGAACTATTACGTACAATTTGCATGGGAGAATTAAAATGTTGTTTTTCCTAGGTTCCTCATAGTTGAACGGAATAAAAAGTATCCTATATCCTCCTCCTGATTCGAAACCAACCCTGCTATCAATCACGGCTTTTTAGTTGTACGTGATAACCTTAGCCTATATACCATAGATGTTTTAGATGCGTTGCTGTCGTTTGGCCAGGACCTTACGCCTATTGTGCAAGTCTACCGGCCACCCTACCCTCCAGGCCAGGCTATGAGTCATCACAGCGGCAGGAATAGCTAAGGCGGTTGATGCTCTACACGGGCACAATAAGCAGTGGTTTTGTTGGTAGTTACCTACTACCTAATCTTTATTTTAACCAATGCTTACCTCTTATGAGCTGCCTGGCAGAGAGGTATGGTCTTATCTGCTCAGAGGACCCGGACAAACAAAGGTACATAAGGACAGAGGAAGCGACTTTGTTTTATACTACGAGTATGTAGTGATTATTTTATAAATAGACTACCGGTTTCGCTTATAAAAGCATCATCAGGGCCCGGACCTGCACGGGGAACTTATTTCCCCGTGTAGGTCCGGGTCCTCTCGGCAGAATATAACATACATATCTTCACGCCAAGTCCCTAACGGGGTAGACAGAGAGTATCGAGTGCCAGACCTCACGGTCCTGACACACCTGTATTGCTTCCTTCACATTCATTACCCTTTTCATACAAACACGCCGGTTTCGGATACTCTTGACACCACCCTCGGATAATATCCGATTGATCTGATCGTGAAATGTCAGCCTTGGCCTCCCCGGGTACCTACATACCCCGGGTACATACACCCACGTTCGCATTGTATATCTGCTTTGCCAATCTTTCATCTGTCATTCTTTCCACATGTCCGAACCAGCGGAGCATGCCCTTTCGCATTTTAACACCAATACTTTCTTTCAATCCCACTCTTTCTCGGATCTCACTGTTACGAATGCGATCAGCGAGGGTTACACCAGATATTTTCCGTAGTGCTCTCATTTCAACCGCATTTATCCTACTTTCATGCTCTTTCTTTCACGTTGGAATAAGCACAGAGTTATGCAAAGCGAGTCTAGCTTTTTGAGTCAAAACCTCGCTTTGGAGTAGCTTACCCAACGCTCCATTTACACTATTCCCTGCACTCACTCTCCTCTCTACATCCGCGGTGTACCTTCCATCCCTGCTAAAAGCACACCCAAGATATACAATTTCATTCACTTGTTCCAGCACTACATCATCAACCAAAACTCTTACATCCGTTCTGGCTACGTCTCTTTCAAACACCATTATTTTGGTTTTCATCGCATTCAAATGTAAGCCTCTTTCTTTACAATCTCCTTCCATAACTGTGATCATTGTTTGCAGCTCAGATGGTGTAGAGCCCAAAAGTACAGCATCATCTGCATAAAGCAGGCAGTTCACCACTTGGTCACCCATATGCATTCCCACATTCAATGATCTTAACCTTTGAAGACATTTGTCCAAATATAAGATAAACAAGCGTGCTGACAACACACAACCCTGCTTGACGCCAATATTAACATCAAACCAAAGTGATATGTTGCTATCCAACCGCACGCATACTTTACAGTCTAAATACATTGACTGCACCGCACGCAGCAGGGACTTGACTATCACAAAATCCGATAATCATAATCTTATAATCATAATTTTACCTTATTTCATACTTCTAATAGCCCATTCAACTTCTTCCATCATGATGCTGTCAGATGCCTCCGCTATTTCCGAGTCACTTGAGTACTCGGACCCAGCGGCAGCATCTTGGGCACATTCATACATATCTCCATAAAATTCACTCCACCGTTTTAACACGTCATGCGTGCTTGTAAGAATATCACCACTCTTAGACTTAATTCTATTCATTCTGGAGGTAGACGAACAACTCCGAGACTTCTTCACCTCCCTCCAAAAGAGTTTGGTGTTCATCTCGAAGTTGTTAGCCAACCTCTTTTCTAGTTTCATACTTTCCCTTTCACGCTTCTCTTTCACTAAGTGTTTGGTAAATCCAGGCATCTCTCATCCATTACATCAATCAATTCATTCATCTTCGCTTCCATTCCCCCTCTTACATTCCACATGCCTATTTGACACTCTCCACTCCTCTATTTGCCTGTACGGGCCTGGCGTGATGGGTGGCGGCCTCCATCGCTGCATCTGCCTCTTTTCGTACCGACGAGGGCATCGTATCGGTACGCGTCGCCTCCAGGGAACGCCCTAACCCGCTCTGCGGTAGTTTTTCGGGCCAGACTTGCAGTCCAATGGACTGGCAGGGATCGCGACGTGCACGCTTCTGGCAAATGACCTCTGGTTTATACTCTGGCAGAATTTATACAGTATTTTAATATGATGCAGAATTATTTCGTGTGTTACCTAAACCTAAGCAAACGTCTTCATATTTTTAAATGAAAAACACTAAAAATATTGTTTAGGTAGTGGTTTATGTTTTAGCCCTGATGATGCCGTTAGGTATATTCGAAACCGGTAGACTAAGTATAAAATAATCACTACTTAGTATAAAACAAAGTCAATTCCTCTGTCCTTATGTCCTTTTGTTTGCTTAAATCTTTAAAACTGCGCAACGGTTTTTGATGCGGTTTTGTTTAATAGATAAAGTAATTGAAGAGAAAGGTTTGTAAAGGCACCAATGATGAAAAATATCTAATATAAAAAGTCATAGTACAGTCTTTACATAACCAGTAAATATGCTACTAGCTGTTCCGACGAACTTCGTTCCTCCCGTTGGGAAAATTAAAAGATTGTTTTTCCTAGTTTCTTCTCAGATTTTCCGTTTTTCTAATAAGTACTTTAAACCTTCCCTGGATAAATAAATAATTCAAAACCAAAATGAGGCAAATCGTTCAGCCGTTCTCGAGTTTTAGCCAGAATAACAAACAGGCAATTGATTTTTATATACATAGAGAGTAGAGTTAAGCTCTAGGGTCATTCAAATCGTCAACAATACAAAGAAAGTTTTGGTTTTTCGATTTGTTTTTTTTTCATAGTTATAAATATAGCTCACGTTTATTTGGGAGGGCTGGAAGGCCTGCGGAATAAGGTCAAACATAAAATTTATGAACATCCTACAATTATCTACCATTGATGAGATCGTCAAGATAAGAGATAATTTTATCTGCATTATTAAGTAACTTTAATATATACATACATACATATCGTAACGCCAAGTCCCTTACAGGGTAGGCAGGGAGTATTGAGTGCCAAATTTCAAGATCCTGACTTATTGCATTATTAAGTTTTACTCAACAACCACAAGTGGGTACATGATAAAACTAGTATGGAACCTCGGAATCATGACCTATCTTTCAAAGAAAGAGGCATCGAAATCGGTTGGCTACTGACGGAATAAAAGTATCTTCATGTCCATATCCCCGAAGAGGTAGGCACAACCAGGGCATTCACGACTAAGACACTAAGCCCTACAATGTGATAAGTGGCAAGCCAATCTCCAACCGAGCACACATCCAATCCCAGGCAACATTTTTTTATTGGAATTGGAAAAACCACATTTTTTTGCTGCCAGACCAGGGAATCGAACCCGGGTACTCGTGAAGTCAAGTCAAACACGGAGTAACCGCGTAACAAACGTAAGTAAGTGTTACTCAAAAACCACATGTGGGATTAAGATATCTTCCCGTTTTTGTCCGGCCTTCTTTGCAGAATAGATCTTCTTGGCAACGAGCATAGGCTTACCGTCACTAACACCGTGACATCTGACTAGGTGGTAGAGTTTCGCAGCGACTCGCCCGTATTGGTACCACCGCATTACCTATTCCTGCCGCCATAACATCATGACGTGTTCCGATTCGGAGGATAAGGTAGCCGGTAAACTTACTTTTGCTCGAGGCCTAACATCCCGACCTCAGGTTGGCAACGCACCATTACCACCCTTCGTGTCTCTAACAAACACAGTCGAATTGAGAACCTCTTCCTTTTTAATGTCGGTTGATGAATATTTCATTGTTTAAAAAAGCGAATCTCAGAAACTATTAATTAGTCAAATATGAAAATATGATATTACATTAAATAGCTCATTTGTTCAAAATATAAAGCTATTTCACATCTTAAAATTTTTGGTTAAGTGTGAACGCGGATAAGATCGCTGAGAACAAAACAATTAGGTATTATTGTTTAGAATTAAATTAATATTAATAAATAAATTATATTTCTTAAACCGATTAAGTACTTGACTTTAAATACAAAACTAGTTTTTTTTTTAAATAATTACATTATTTTTAATGAGGCAGACATTTTGTGTTCCATGAGTAAATGGCTGTGCCGGAAGTCTAGGTTCGCCAACTTCGTAATATAAATTGGCGGGACATAATTGTTCCAAATTCGAGACAAGGTTTTAAGAAGCGGGATCCACCTAAGTTTGCATAGATTCCAAAAAAGTGTTTATTTTGTAAATCAGTATGAGGGGTAAAATAAAACAACTAGATCAATTAGTGATAGGTATCTTTAGTGTATTTTACACATTATTAAGACAACTTATTTTCTTTAGATAAGGCAGTTACAGTATTTTTTATTTGTAAGCACAAAATAGTCCGCGTGTGGGTGCATAACTTTGAAAACGAGGACATTTTGCGTACCGCACATAGGGATTTTGAGTGAAAACTGTAACAAGTATTGGTATTCTGGATTGAAAAGTACTAATAGTATTCTAACATAATTTTTGAGATACTACCGACCATGAGTGTCGCGGATAGGCGCTGGTACAAAACGTCACCTTCAAAATAATGAATAAAATAAGTCTGTTTTCGTGGTGCTGCTCAAGAAAATCGACATTTGTAAATGTCTTCCGGTTAAACTTTTTTCGGGCATAACTTAACAAGCTTGTCAACTGCCAAGGCTGCTAACTACACAAAACTAAGCCTAGGATGCGTTCAGAAACTTCAATTTAGGATAAACTTTTTTTTCAATGTTAAAATACAAAACCTCCATTATGTTAATTTCCATAAACCATAAAATTTATTGATATGAGTACTTTTAACTGATACCTACTCGATACTTCATTTGAAAGTATCGATACTAAAATGTACTTGGTATCGGATAAAAGTATCGAGTACCTACTTGGATTTACTTGTATCGTTTCATCCCTAACCGCACACACTCCGAAAATTAGGAGGACGGTTGGCAACTCTAGCTGAAACCTTCTCGTCATAATAATCTAGATTCAAATCAACGAACAAAGCAATTTCAAAAGTCGTACACTGGTTCACTTAATAATAAAGAAAAAAACAAAATGTGTTAAATTTTCACCGTAAAATACCTTGCCTCACTTATGTTCTCGTACAACTCAATGGGAACAAGCTAGACCTTGTAGATTATACAACGTTTTTAGGAACAACAATTGATAAAAATGTACAATAAGCTCGTATTTTTTATTATTATTTCTGCTCAAGCACAAATTTTAACTCTCCGATAGTTAGTTTAGAATTTTCTTGCTGGAGCAACGTTACCCCAGCTGGAATCGTTCTTTCCGTTTATTTCCAAAACATCAACATGCAAAAAAATTTTTATTCGGCGCACAATTATAGCAGGTCCAGCACTAATTTTGTGTCCCACTTATATCACTCTAGGTGCTCCTTTCTTGCTAGGGTAACGTACACGCTGTAAAAACAATTTATAAAATAGGCTTAAGAAAGGTTCTGAGAGAAAAAAACAAAATTCCTGGTTAAACCCAGTATATCTTGGAAATTTTAATATATGTTTACATAAAAGTAAGTTATTTTAAAATATATTGTGATATCCACTGTGTCAATATAAGGGATTGAAATAACCTTGCTGTGCATGTATCTCGTCTCAACAGAGAAAGCCATTTTTTCAAGGGCAAACTAATAAACTTCCCTATTGTATAGAAAGAACTTCCAATTCATAAATTAAAAAAATGTGTTTTTTTTATGTTATAGGAAGGCAAACAAGCAGACGGATTTCCTGATGGTAAGAAATTCATGCCGCCTAGAAACACCAAAGGTGGTAATGGTGCGTTGCCAACCTGAGGCCGGAATGTTAGGCCTCGAGCAAAAGTAAGTTTACCGGATACCTTACCCTCCGAAACGGAACACGTCATGACGTTATGGCGGCAGGAATAGGTAAGGCGGTGGTACCAATCCGGGCGGGTCGCTGCCAAACTTTACCACCTAGTCGGATGTCACGGTGTTAGTGATGGTAAGCCTATGCTCGCCTTTTACGAGCTCCTTGGCAAGGAAGGCAGATGGATTCTACAAAGGAGCCCGGACAAACACAAACACAACAAACAGTTGCACAATATTAGCAGATAAGAATGCTTAGGATTCATTGCTCCTCTTGCTATAAGAGATTAAGTGCCACTGTGGTCTAGCAGTGCGGCGTTAGACTTGATTTCTTGAGGTCTCGGGTTCGATTTCCGGGTGGAGGAACAAAAAAAAATATGTATTTCAAATGTTCTTCTAGAAATATCATTGCCCAGGATTAGATATGTGTGCGGTTGGCGTTGGGCTTGCCACCTTTTACATTGTGGGACATAGTATCTGCGGCTAGAATTGGGTGCCCTGGTTGTACCTCTTGTGTCTATTTTTCAGAGATACGAGATACTTTGTAAAATGTATAATACATATTGTGAAATGAGCAAAAAAGATAAGCCCACTGACTTTCTTTCATCTTATTATAGAGATGCTTCAGAAGTGCCTTTTGTATATTTTATGTAAAATAAACGATTTTCTGTCTTTCTTGGAAACGCATAGACATGAACCATTATGAATAATGCATGAATTAGACTTCGCCGGCTCAAGCAGTCTGTAGATTTTTTGTTTTGTCTCCTCAGCTCGTCGATACTTAGTGTCTACAATATTGTGCCGAAAAGGATCAATAGAGAGGGCCAAAGTTCTGCTGGACAAGTACTGCACCATGAGGACTCTTACTCCACAGTACTTTGGGAAAATAGATGTTTCTCGTGACATAGGGAATACATTAGAAAAGATGTAAGTATTGTACCTAATTTCACTTTTACACAATTCTCGTATTCGGAATTTTCCACACAGTAATTTTCAAATTAACATAAAACCACGTGTACATTCATTTACTTTGTAGAATAGAACAATTGCTTACATACCAGCTACTAGGAAGTGAGTCACTAGCACCGCGATAAAAAACCTTGCCTAAGATCTGAACCTAGGTCGACCTTTTTCATGTTATAGGAAGGCAGACGGATTTCCTGATGGAAAGAAATTCACGCCGCCTAGAGACACCAAAGATGGTAATGGTGCGTTGCCAACATGAGGACGGGATGTTAGGCCTCGAGCAAAAGTAAGTTTACCGGCTACCTTACCCTCCGAACTGGAACACGTTATGACGTAAGGCAGTGGTACCAATCCGGGCGAGTCGTTGTGAAACTCTACCAACGAGTCGGATGTCACGGTGCTAGTGATGGTAAGCCTATGCTCGCCTTTTACGAGCTGCCCGGTAAACTAAAATTTATTTAATGCATACCCTTATCCTCCCCATTATTGATTACGCCGAC
>NJDC01003586.1:14156-35451 GCA_002245475.1 Calephelis virginiensis
ACTATCCAAACCGGAACAAGTCAACGGCAAGCATTGGACGTTATGGCGGCAGGAATAGATAGGGCAGTGGTACCAATCCGGGCGAGTCGCTTCGTAACTCGACCAACTAGTAGGATGTCACGGTGTTGGTGACGGTAAACTTATGCTCGCTTTTTACGAGCTGCCTGGCAGGAAGGCAGATCCAGAGGCCAGAGAGCGGCTCGAGCGTTGTCAGGTGCCCGATAATGTGCATTGCCAACCAATGGAACACTACGACCTGTCGTGTAAAAAAAGTCAATGGCAGTACTTACGCGGATAAAAGAGCTCGTCATATATGTTATGGTACAAGAGCTAGTAACATCGAAAACACAAGATTTTTTTATAAAAGCTGGCTCTTTAACCCATTAGTGCCACACCGCCCCTCGGAAGGGGATTAAAAACGAAAATCATATCTATGTCCCCGTTACATCGATTCAGACTGAGTAGCGGAAAATGTCGAGACGTTATGAAGTTCGCTGGTTTAGGGTGTGCGACCATTACCAGTGGTAACATCATTACTCAGCTATTCATCACAAGCAGGGCCGGATATAGGGGTCAGAGATCACTCCCATTCCATTCCCCCACACTCGTTTTCTTTTTTGACATATAAGAGAAGGCAAACGAGTAAGTGAGTTACCGCATGGAAAGTGATAACGGACATCCGCAACACCAGGGGTATCACAAATGCGTTGCCGACCTTTAAGGAATGAGTACGCTCTTTTCTTGAAGGTTCCTAAGTCATATTCGTTTGGGAATACCGCCCTCGGTAACTGATTCCACATAGGTGTTGTGCGGGGTAAGAAATGTTTTCGGAATCGCACAGTTGTAGATCGCCACGCATCAAGATGATGGGCATGATACTTTAAACTCTGACGCGATGTCCGAAGGTGTAAATCAACAGCTGGAAGTGTCCGGTCATTGACAATTCTAGTTGAATGCGATCAAAATGAAGGAGCTGGTACTTCAGAGCCCCTGCCCAGAGTTGAGAAGTACGTACTCCATGTGAGGTCGAATTTGCACTTTGGAAAGTTGTAAGCGATGGGTCGGCTTAAAGTACTGTCGCTTTACTGAGTTCACCAAGTTTTTTAGAGGCTATTTTAGCCTTCTCCTTTAGATGACCACGAAATTGAAATGTCAACGTCGAGTATACAAATGCAGGCTGAGGCAGGTAGCGAGGGAGTCTTTTTAGCGGGAAACGCACAAACTTGTGTCTTCCTTCGGTTAAATTGCACCAGATTCTGCTGGTCCCAATACCATATTCCGGACAAAAGATTGCCAACTTTAGACACAAGTTGGTTCCAACTCTCGATGACATGTTCCCGAGAAAACTATTAGGCTGGCCGTAGTTAAGGCTTCCCCAGTTGTGTCGTCTGCATAGCAAATAGTGTTACCAATTTGCAATATTTCATTGATATGCAGAAGAAACAGTGTAGGAGAAATCGCATAGCCTTGGGAAACACCAAGCCTGTCAATAGGCTTGGACTCCGAGCACGTACCGTTGACAACGACCTGGATGCTACGCTTCGTCAAAAAACTAGTGATCCATTTACATAATTTCTCAGGAAGACCGTAAGAAGAATTCTTCGATAGAAGCGCCTTGCGCCAAATACGATCAAGACTTTTGCTATGTCCAAACTAACAGCCAATGCTTCTCCCTTGCTTTCAACTGCTTGCTCCCATCTGTGTGTTAAGTAAACTAAAAGACCACCATGAAAACCATGCTGTCGATCATTTAACAACTGGTGCTCCTTAAAGCTGGGAGTCTGTTATGGATTTCAAAAATTTGGAGAACAAGTAAGTAATGGCTATGGGCCGGCAATTGGACGATTCGAGCGGTTACATTTTTTAGGGATCGGGTGTACTAAAGCGGTCTTCCATAAACTCGGTACAACGCCAAATGAATAGGAGAGCCGGAAGAGTCGCGTTGAAACCGGTGCCAACTCCAGGAGAACACGTACTACGTTATAGTTCTTTGGATGAGAGGTCAGCAGAACGTCTAACAGTGAAGGCGTATGATCGCCCACATTCAAAACTCGCGAGGGTGAAGTTACCAGTTACTACTTAGAAAAAATCTTGAAAATTCCGACTAGTAAACATCTTTTGCTTTGATTTTAATTTTTTTGTTGTTTTACCTTTACCTAGAGTACTTTATACAAACATATTATTGGTCTTAAATGTAAGTAGAAAACTCGGATGAAAAAAATTGTTCCCTATATTTGGGGCACTCCTTTGTTGCCCACGAGGCCTCCAGACCTTTGAATTCGGCCCTGACCACTAGGTATGAACGTAACCAACCCATAGTATGTACATCTATCTCTAAAGCCCGGTTCCTATAATCAACGAACCGTAAACCGTCAGCATAACCATTGGTAGTTTTTATTGTACTAAATACAGTTAGCTTAATTTTATAGATCACATATGACACCAGTTCAAATTAAAGTTAGGATTAGTAAATTTTACATAGCTTCAAAATACGAACATAAGTAAATGAGTTGGTACATTTCTAGCAAAATATTTTTATTTTTAACTTTGACAGAAATTTTCTGCGACTAATAACTATTAAGTCACATTTAACATGTCGTGGGTTTATTGCACCGCATGAGATCTTTTACAGGCAGGATATAATATACTCTGTGACTCGATATATTTACAACGAACTGCAAATCGTCAGTATAACCATTGGTTGTTCTGCCTAAAAGTAACGAAGCGTTGCTCATAGTTATCCAAAATGTTTCGAGTTAACAATAGAAAACGAACGACTGTAGTTAGATTTTGTACTATTCGTGCAAAAAACAACCATTCGTAAACAAAAGAACTCGTTTTTTGAATATAGGAACTTGTCACCCTGTTCAAGTTATGATTTTATTTTCTCTTTGATAGAGTGATGTAAGCAACTTGCCGGATAGAGATTCTTCGTACAAATTTCCGTCTATAATAAGTGTTTGTCACTGTCTTGTTCCGGCTCCGAGCAGCTGGTAGACTTGCACATAAAGCCTAACGGCTACAGGATAGCGAAGCATCTATAACATCTATGGTGACTGTAGTTTACGGTTGCCCCCTGCATTCAAGTGTGCCTATTCACTGTATTATCACATAAAAAGGTCACTAATACTGACCCTGTGTATGACCCAATTAATCTTACACTAGACATGCATATATGACAGCATCTGCGAAGCAGAGGTCCGATTCTCGACTGGGAATTTGTGAGATAAACTTTTGTAACAATTGGATAAAATTAGGATCTCCAGATTTAATTTAAGTACTTGTTGGTACAGGTTTATTTTAAATTAACATTTTACAATATGGTGTTAACAGTTAACACCGTATTGTAAATTATTAATTTAAAAAGGTTAAGGTTAAAATAAACCTAACCTAAGGTACCAACAAGTACTTAAATTTAAACTGGAGATTTATTGAATTGTCACAAAAGTTAATCACACTAATTCCCCGTCGAGAATCTGACATCAACTTAATACCCTTATCACAATGTGTTCGGTTCAACCTCGAGAAAATTATATTTATAAAACACCGAATTAAAAGAAACCAGATAGTGAAAGCAAAATTTTTATTTATATATTTGATTTCAGACTTTTGCCTAAATTGTAGAAGTATTAACATTGGTACATACAATATTATTGCGGCTTCAATACGTAACATCGACGCACGCAAACGATCGCGCGATTTTTTCTCTATATTTGAAAAAATATTCTAAAATGGACATTCATTAAGAATCTTTGCCGTGGTATAAATCTTACGGTCTTCCAGTAGGAATGTGACAATACATCCCTGACACCCACTGGTACTTAGCTTAAATTGTAATTTGTAACGACAGACAGGTGAATGTACCACATCTTACTCAAAGGCGTATGCCATAAAGTTGCTTACTTTAGTGGACATTTAGCAACATGGAATTATTTCCAGTTGGCAGTATTATTACTGCTTTAATCGTTCATGGTAGGACCCCAGTAAGTAGACGAGAAATTGCCTATACTGCGAAATTTTGCCAAGCAAGCAAAAATTTCCATTAAAAAATTTTGGATTTAGGTTCTACAAGGACTCTAACTATAAAACTTACACTATGACGTTAGTCGCTTTTACTTTGGAAGTTAACGCCACCACTCATGGAAGTGGAATAATTTGTTGAGGTACAGAATGGTATTGGAAAAATTGACCCATTGAAGAAACTTGTTCCGAAAAGTTTTTATTTTCTTAATGTTTTTATAGTTACAATATATTTTTTTTATTTATTTTGAAATAAAGGCATTATCCAAACTTAGAGAAGTGCATTTTTACTTCTAACTTTTTTTCAATCTAAGCATTTTGAACCGGCCAAACTTTTAGAACTTGTCACAAATACATAAATAAACCCACTCGTAAATTGGTAGTAATTGTCTTCACTTCTGATTAGTTTTACGTCTAGTAAAACTAGACTAGAGTAGTTTTTATGGTAACGACATACATTTTAAAAAATACAAAAATAAAGGCTTTTTTATTAGATTATATAAAATTTTCCCAAAAATAATTTTAGTTTATCACTTCAACTTTCAACAGCTGTTACTTTGTTTGTATTGGGCCTATATACACCATAAGTTAATTATTTGTTTTTTTATTAAAGTAAATTTGACTCTCAATTTTTTTGATAGATAATATTCATATTATGCTTTTTGAATTATTCACGAAAAACTTCGTGATTTTTTTTTAAAGTTTCACGGGCCATCTGCATCAAGTTAAAAAGTATTGACTTTCAAAGAAAACTTTACAGAGTCGAAGTTTCTTCAGATTCGTGAATCTATCCATTGTCAATAAGACGTGTTGTAAACTCCCAACGCGAAATCAGCCAACCGCATGGTAAACTTTAAAGAAGAGGCTCTGCAGTCTGCAGAACTTAGATAATTTTTTTATAAAAATCTGCTCTGCATGGCTCGATTATGAGGTAAAATTGCCTTTACTGTACTACAGTAAGCTTGCTTTAATAGATCACATGTGACACCTAATCAAATTAAAATGAGAATTAGTTAATTTTAGATATCTAGCAAAATATTGTTGTTTTTAATTTTTCTATTAACTTTGTCAGAGATGTCCTGCGACTTATAGATATTAAGTCACATTTAATTTGTGGTGGGTTCGTTGCATCGCTGGCGATCGTTTGCAGGCTGGATATAATATACTCTGTGACTCGATATATTCTAGCCTATTTACATAAGAAATTGTATATCTAAGTAATAGGTATAGATAACAAACAAGGGGCTATAAAACATCAAGATATTTCTCAAAGAAGGTAACAAGTGTATCTGATCATATCACACGCGCACTAGTACACACAACCGTTTCCTACCGTTAACAAAGGAGAAGCCGGACAAATAGCACTTACACACTAAATTAAGGTAAAACTTATAAACTAAAATAACGTCAAAGTTAAAAACTGTCATTCGTGATACATCTTTGAGTTAACCATTATCATGATTGCTTTCCTCAATGTAATATGTTACACTTGGCTCTTCTGTTTGTGGTGATAATGAGAGAGATAAAGCTGTGTTTGAGGAGGTACGAGGTAGGTTGTCCAGAACTATAAGAATAACCAAACCGCAGGTTAAAGAGTAGTTGCAGAGCCGAACAAAGGCAAAAATGGTACGGTTGCTGATTTGTATACGTAACAAACAAAAACGAAGAATGGTTACGTAATTCGATATTATTTACACAACAAATAGCAATCGATCGCTTATTGCTAAGTTTTACATAATTCGTTTCTAGTTTCGGATTTTTGGAAGTTTTATTTGTGTTGATGAAGGTGTGTTTGGTGAATATAACGAATGAAAAAATATTTATTTGTTGAAAAGTATCGTCAAATTCATCCTGGCGTTACTTCTGGTTGTTCCTCACGTTCAAACGTAGGTATTCTGAATCCGCTTTCCTTCTTTTCGATTAGCAAACAAGGGTAGCTTGAAATTAAAACATCAAATACAAGTCTGTGGGTGGTTTCCCTGCAGTTTATCTGCCACGTCAAGGACATGAAGGTTATCACGGTGAAGATTTTAATAAGAACTTTAGAATAGAAATGCGTATTTACCGCCAAATCCATAGCAACATAGCCATCTCTGTGAGATGCAACCTCTGCTTATGCCTTTGAGCTATAGGCATTCTTCTCTACCATAAAAACTGGCCTTATGGTGTTTTATAGACCTGTCCTTTTAGCCTAACCGATATTGGAAACCGACAACTCGCCTTGCCTAAGCCGCACTAATGTGATATCAACAGAGGAATGAAGAACGGATATCAGGTATGTACTAAAATTGGTTTGTTCGCCTTTCCCTAGAATAATCCGACTGTGACAAGAAAGGGTTTAGATCCGCCAACAGCAGTCGTAACTCGAAATAAGATTCAGGGTACATGTCCCAGATGACATCAACGTAGGTTTATGGAACATCATTTGAACTCAGCGCCCACCAAATCATACAACGAGATACACACTACAAGGTTTTTTACAGGTACATGAATATAATGAGCATTCCTTTCTCTGTGTCTACATGACGATTCTTACGGTGAATATAGGGTCCATGGTTTTATGTTCAGGCCGACACATACTTATATTGATATTGTTGACAGACCCTGAAGTAGATAACGCACTCGAAGTGCTTTACGGGGTGTTGCGATAGCTTTCACAATCCAGGACTTTGCCCTTACCCTTGCAGACCAGTGTAATTACAATTACCCTCAACGAGACGTCTTGGTTAAAGTTGTCTAAATGCCACAGTGATTTTGAATGCGTGCACTTTCTGGTAAAACATATTTCAATAGCAGCGGAAGCGATCTCCATAGACACTAGAAACAGAAAGCAACCTCCATCAAAGTTGTACCTATTAGATATTCGGTGGTATTGCGTTACTTTGTTAGGCAAAATTCCATATCGAGAAGATAGTGTCGGACGGTAAAACTTATCAGAAATATATATTTATATATTTGGTAATATAATTTTACCGATGCGGAATCTCCTCGTGACCAAGGTGTTAATTTGAGTTGTGTCCGCTTCTGTAGGTGATCTGGTGTTCAGATTTCTTTTTACCAAAAAACGTGTTCATCAAAGAATAGCTAGAACGACTGTGATGCATATTCTGAGAATAGTTTTTTCTTCCGCGTTGCGCCTGCTATAGCCATAACCCGTGAACACTAGAACTCTTCACTCGCTTCATCCGCGTGCCTGTTCAGATCATCATTTTAAATTACCACCTGCTACAATCAACCTGTGGCGCGTAGCCCGAAGGCGTTAATCAAATATATACATTTTATTAATTCAAATTCAATAATTATCACTAAAGCGACGCGTACTTATGCATATAATATGTTTATCAACATTTAAATAATTAAAAAGGGTGGGTGCGAAAATGTTCTATATTTTAAAAAAAACGATGAATATTTTCATTGCGTAAGATGCCTATTTACGTGATAAACATTTTGACATTGTGTTTTATTTTTTGTCTTTCACGAAACAAAATGGCGCCCTATACAAATACTCTCAAATTGTCGATTTGCGGATTTACTTGCTTGATACCTCTCAAATTGCAGCTCCATAAGTTTGTTTGGATTTGTTGCGATCAATATTTTTCGAAACGGAATTCCGTAACGACACTTCGAATGTACGTTGCCTTAAAAATGGTAAGGTATTTGAGCAATACTTATTTCTTGGTATATTGTGTTTAGTATTTCCTGAACCTACTGTTATAACGAATAGTTTTGCGGCATTTGTGTGGTGAGTATCTTAAACTATTACTAAGTCTGATATTTTCCAGAGTACTCTCCTTCAATACTCTCTTTAGATATGCGGTTAGGTCGGGTATCTAGGTACCTACTCGTTGTAAGCTTATTGCATTTGAGATCTTAGTAACACTGTCATCTCATCTTGCTTTTAAGATATTTATCAGAAAAGCGCTGTTTTGAGCAAAATGTTGCCTTACGGCTGAACATACGCAACAATCTTATAACAATTAACTTTCACAATAATAAGTAGAACTAGATAAAAATCTTAAAATATAATATGTAAATGGTGGGCCATTGTTGGGCCAACATAAATTCTTTACGATTGACCCTTCATTACCTTAAACTGTGACGCATCAAGATACTTCTGTCATGTTTGACTCAATTTTAAATCGTTTGGGCGTAATTTACTTTTCGGATCGATATCTGCTTGTATCACAACTCTCCGTTCGTCTTAAGAGTATAGTGACATCAATTATTTAGCAGCGCCTTTTACCAATCAAAACCCAGAAAATTAGAAATTCTGCGACTTAATTGGTTGGTGGCGTGTCGTCAAATTAATATAAAAAATAGAAAATGAAAGTATTGGCAGACAGTTTTATGTTTAACAAATGGAACACTATTCCTACTCCGTTCAAGTTAAAGTACAATACAATCTGCGGTTACTCCATTGTTAAACCACATCCGTCTTATTACAAACACAGACTAACGTCGGAGTAAAATTAAGTTGTTATTATAGTCTGTACATATTGTAATAAAGAACCAGGTTAAACCTTGGAGTACTTTAATCCATGTTTATTAATAAGGCATACTTATTTTATACGTCTGCTTTAACCGCTATCATCGTTTCGTTATCGTTTGTGAACGTCACAATAAATGGTGGGGCACTGTCGGCAAGTCTACCTTCACGAGTATATGAGACATGAGCAACTACATCAGTCCGGCCGATTTGAAGAGTTTCAACGACCCAACACATTTCTGAAAGTTGAACCAAGATATAGAAAAAACTATCTACATTTCTCTATCTCACAGTAGTGTCAAATTTCACTACGTATCTTATTTGCAAATGGTAATGGACGATAACATTCTATAGCATTGTACAAAAGTTGTTCTCCGCCTCACATTTGACCGGCCTTTTTTTGCAGATAGGTACATAACATGTATTTCAGGCCCTTTTTCATAGGATATCTACATAAGTAGGTATGTCCTACGCTGAAACTCGATGATGTAGATTTACCGAGGGTGCCCGCCCGTTTTTATTATATGTTTGCAAACACTGAGCGACCTTTACGCATTCCAAAACAATCATGCAGTTCAAATAAAAAAAATATGTCTATTTTAAAATATTGGTACCTATATAAATTTCAAATATAATATTACCCAACAGCTACAACAACTACAGTAAGCAGATAATTTATTAGCAGTCCTTGCATGCGCCTTAAACAGAACATTTTTCTTCAATTAAAGAAAGTTATTTTTGTTACCATGATTTTTACAGAACTATCGCTTTGTAATGTTAAAAGTATTTTTTTATTTGATAAAAATATTGTTTATAAATTTTTAAGTAGGTAGGTACCAGAAATTATTGTAGACTTCTAACATTCGAGATAGGTATTGAGACAAATACATAAAATTGATAAAACTTGTCTACTCTGAGAGATGTTTCTGTGTTACGCACTCTAACCTTGTTAATTTCGTAGTAATCCTACACATACTACAATAAAGTGGTAGCTTTACCTAAATGATATGTATTTCTTTAAAATAGTTTATTACATAACATTAGGTATTTAGATATAATAACTATTAAATACATTCCAGCATAGACACAGAACAATGTCGCAATACCTAGGTATATGAGTAGACCCATTTATTGTTGAATATCCGAAGCACATTTTTGATTTTTAACAATAAACGAAGTCTCAAGTTTAGGGTTAGAAGAATTTATTCATTACGTGTTTTACCATTATAATAACATTAGATCTCTACCAACAGAAAGTTGCCAGGCAATATTTGTAAGTAGGTACCTACAAAGTTTTTTGTTTAAATTATTGCAAAAAAGATAGCAAAACCGTCTGTGGTCGAGGTAGATGATTTTCGTTTCGAAATTTATACACATGTATTCCTATGTTTAGCGTAAGGGTCGCCAGTGTGCATCTTGTAGGTACAAGGCAGTTTCATTTGTTAATAACATATCAAAAATACGCGTAATTAAGTAGGTACATGAAATATACTGAAATTACAACATAAATTAATAGTATAACAAATAACAATAAATATAAAAAGTTGCAAGATCAACGCATGATAGGAATCACAATCGACGCAAAAAGATATTACTCTACCTGGTAAATTTACATCTCAAAAATGATAACATCTCGTGGAGTGTTTAGAATACGTTTATAAAAGTTAAAGTTGTAGAAGGGCAACTCGAGCCACCGCCCGCGGTCATTGCGGACGCGTCTGCGGACAAACAAACACGTTAACACTTAAACAATCCTTAAAAAAAACTGTGCAGTGAAGGATGGCGCCCATTTAGACGGGCTGGGACGGAGCGCATCGCAGACCAATAATCCGCCTAGATCGCTTGGATACATTTTGGATGGAACGACGCCCATAGTGCCGGGCCGCATCGGCGCGGATGTTTCCGCGTACTAATGGCATTTTAACGCTAAAGTTTCGTATCACAACTACTAGAGGCACCACTTTCCATACTTGACTACTACTAGAGGCGCCACTTCCTATGCTTGACGATTTTAATGTCGAATCGCCTCTCTAGTTTTTTGCTCTACTCTTTGGTACTGAGTAACAAAAATCCGCCGATGCAATGTGGCTCGGCCCGCCTCAGTGTGCTTTGCAATGCAATGCGCACCAACCCGAAACGCTCCGCCCCGTCAACAGTGGGCGCTATCCTTAAGTACTAATAGATACATATTTGTAACTAAGGGTTGCCATTTTTTAAGCGCAGCAAAACTGCAAAAAAACCGACTTGAATTTCATTACCACGTCGCGATTTGATATGTATCTTTTCGAAATAAGCATCGGAATAGATATTAGAAGCACTATCGGTATTTATTTCACTTTTAAGCATGTGCTAAACCTAACAGACCTAGCACTAACGAGTGCTGGTATAACGGAGCTGGTCTGATGATGGAGCTCGAAGATAGGAGACATAACAGTAGAATGTAAGAATGCAGCAGCTGTGAACCTACCGAGTTTGTACTCATTCGATTAGTCTTAACTAGATCTGTTCATTTTTTCTGATTGATGACAAAAGCATCTGATGATGTAACTGGGAGCGGGCTCATAGATAAAAGTTTAGAAGTACGGTATTCTGTTTCGCAGTCCTTGCAGTTCATAAAGCACAAACTTGAGAACTAATGTAATTGAGATGGTTCTTATCTATCATTTATGGAGATATGCCTCGATACTCTCTGCCTACCTCGTAAGGGACTTGGCGTGAAGATATTTATGTATGTATGTCCAGGTGTCATCAGCTCATTTGCAAGTATCGGAATGGATATTAGACACATTATGGGTATTTATATCACTTTTAAACTTATGTGAGACCTCACAGTTAAAATACTAACGAGTGCTTGACAGATCATGGAGCTCGAAGATAGTATAGATAGTAAACCTGAAATGCCTACTTATAAAACTATCGATTTTGGACTCATTCCATTGGCTTTAACTAGATTAATTCGTATTTTCTGATGACAATAACTATATGACAAGGACCTGATGAAATTAATGTGAGATGGCTGATGGATCATAGTTTTAAACTTTGGTATTATGTATGTTTCGTAATCCTTGCAGTTCTTCTATAGCACATCATAGAAAAGAGGTGTTGTAAGTTTGATTTTTTTGTGTGGGTATGTGTGTTTGTCTGTGGCATCGTAGCTCCCAAACAATTGTAATGTGTTGTGTCAACCCCGACGCAAAATGAGGGGTTTTATTAACCACTGACGGAAAAAGTATGCACATATGTCTATGACAATAACTTTTGAACGGTTTGACCGATTTCGATGCGAATAATTTCGTTTGAAACATGACGTAATCGAGATCATTCTAGGTTACGTTACATATATAGATTTTGCCCCTGACAACATTGAACATTTTTTAATTTTAAAATTATCTAATTCAACTCAAAAACCACAAGGCTTATGATAAAATCTCCTCCATTTTGAGGACATTTAATTATGTTCTAATAAATCGCTTGTAGCTGATAGGGGGGCTATTAAGGGGCCATATATGCTAAAATACGTCAGCAATATACTGTTTTTTTTTTCATACAAAGCAATTATGGATCTTGGCGACAAAAATACACAAGATTAACATTAATATGCTTTATAAGACTAGTGTTTCCAAAACACGATTCATTTCACTTTGCTCCATAGAAAAAAATCAAAAAGTTAATCATTTTTTGAAAGCAAAACCCAACTGTCTACTTCAATTATGAAAATATCGACACCAGATTTAACATAAACATAGATAAGTATTATACCTAAAAGATAACTGTTTCAGTTTTTACATTTTTTTTTCAAATTTCTTTTAAATAGTGATTTGGCGCTTAAGACATTTACTTTAGAGCACAATATTTCATAGTAATCATGGAACGGGGGAGTGCGCTGATTGGCTCTTCTGGCTGACTAAGTATGGGGCCTTAATTAGTTTTACTGTACCTACTATTTTCATACAATCACGCCGGTTTTAGAGACTCTTGGCACCACTCTCGGATAATGTACTGCTATTTTCAGCAGCTGGATAGCCTCGTTGGTTAGCCTACACACTTAACTCCACCGAATAACCGTGAGGCTCGGGTTCGTTTCCCGATGGGGGCGGATATTAAGATGCCTGCATTTCTGGGTCTGGGTGCTTATTTAATGTATTCTGATATCTATACAAGGATTGTTATGTTTTTTTTATGATATTGGGAGGCAAACAAGCAGACGGATTTCCTGATGTTAAAAAATTCACGCCGCCTAGAGACATCAAAGGTGGTAATGATGCGTTGCCAACCTGAGGCCGGTATGTAAGGCCTCGAGCAACAGTAATTTTACCGGCTACCTTACCCTCCGAACCGGAACACGTCATGACGTTATGGCGGCAAGAATAGGTAAGGTGGTGGTACCAATCCGGGCGAGTCGCTGCTACACTCTACCACCTACTCATATGTCAAGGTGTTAGTGACGGCGAGCCTATGCTCGCCTTTTACAAGCTGCCTGGCAAAGAAGGCCGATGGTCTATTCTACAAAGGAGCCCGGACCAACACGGGGATGTAGTATAATTGCTTACAAACACCCATTAAACAAGCTTATAATATGCTCACTTTGGAGTTAGATTCAATTTGTGTGATATGTCCAGGGATATTTATTTATTACTAGCTGTCCCGGCGAACTTTGTTCCACCCATTCAGTTTGTATGGGTATAATAAAGTATAGTTTTTCCCATTTTCCTTGCAACTTTCCCGGTTTTTCTCTTCATAAGAACCTTCTTGTGACAATAACTAACACAACAAAAAAATAATTAGCCAAATGGCTCCAGTCGTTAGGAAGTTATGCACTTACCAACACATTTAGCAATTCATTTTTATATTATAGAAGATTTAGGCCTCCCCTGGTTCCTACATCCATCCACATCAGCATTGTTTATCTGTCTTGGTAATCTTGCATATGTAATTTTTTTTAAATAATCAGTGCACTGTTTATGTTACTACTCAATAGTGTCTGAACCGATTTTTATTACTAAGTCTAAGTGCCTTTATTACTAAGTCTGGATCTGATGTTGAAATCCCAGGCAAATCTTATGAAATCAGAGTCGGTTTTTTGCAGTTTTGCAGCAATTTATATTTGTATTTTTAAATAAACAGTTAATAAAAACTAACTGATTAAGATATCAGGAAGCAAGAATATAAATAAAATTTTATTTGGTAAATACATTAAACCATGATTCCTTTACAATAATTAAGTTAATTAGAAAAACTTTTGTTTGACCAGTGATCAAACCAGACCAGTCGACCAGTTTCCGATACGCCAATCTATTTTAATCAACGATTTAGCTCTTCATACCAGCTGTGAAACAAGAGTTCGGTTTAGATTTCTAAACTGAACTCATGTTAAACAGCGGAAACTGGCTGTACCTATATCTTGTTCATAATTAAAATGTCTATGTTAATTTGTCCATAAAAAATAAATAAATAGATAGGTACGTTATTAAAAATGGTTGGCAACCCGTAACCCTCGGATTAGGGTTTGAAATATATTCTGCTATTTCAGGGGTTGCAATTAATACAAGGTGCAAAATTTAAAAGACTAAAATGTACGATAAAAGTGTTGTTAAAATTGTTTCTGCTGTTTCGGAGATTGTCTTGTGGAAATAATATGTGGCCTTATGTGTGGTGGGTGTAGTATTTTGGCGCGTGTATAGTTTGTGGTGGGGCAACACTCACCAGGTGCGAGCGGGGGGCGGGCTGCAGGTCCAGGTCGCCGGTGAACGGCGCACGCTCCTCCTCGTATTCCAGCGATGACGAGCTGTCGTAAATATACACACACTATAAATTATAGATAACTTACTTATCCTGGTGTTGGCAGACATCAGCTAGAAACATTTAAGCTACCAAGGATTCAAATCATGTGAAATGTTTGATTCCTTCCTATATATCCCTTCATTCTAAGAGTACCTAGGGATTATCAAAGGCAATACTAATCTCTGGTATTACATAGAACTGTGTCGTTATGGGACATAACTATTGGCAGAATCGATGAGAAAGAAATTGCAAAATTCACCACATGAGTGGAACTCAAATGGTCAGAGCAATCACCAGAGAGAGAGATGAAAGGGTTCAAATAAAGTATGTTTAATTATTTTTTCTTTGTGTCAAACGTACAATATTTTTTAAAAATTAAAAAAATCACGTTAATAAAAAGAGAAGATGTCAACACGGCTTTCGATCATGTAAGTCATCAAAATGTATAAGATACGACACTCGTAGTTACCTGCTTTATGCGAGTGGCCAAAATTGATATCGAAGTGTAGAAATCACAAAAATAGATTAGGTACGATAGATTTAAGAAAGTATTCCGGAGTGAAAGATACTGGATTGCCCCAAGGTGTTATATTAGGTCCATTTCTATTTTTATTGTATCCAACTATTAGTGTTATTGCTGCAATGTTTTGCACGAAAGATATACTTAGACCCGGAACCGGGTATATATTCAAGAGACGAGTTGTTTTGCTTACGAATGGTTGTTTTTTCTACGAATAGTACAAAATCTATTGCTTGTAACTAGCAATGGTTACACTGGCGGATTATGGTTAATTGATTATAGGAATCGGGCTATAAACGGGAACTAACATAAACATGCGTTGCAACATATTTAAATATAGTAAATGGTAATATCGTAAGGCTCATACTTAAATTTTAGTAACAAGTATTAGAAAAGTACCTGCGTCTCTTATGATGAGGGTCGTCGAGCAGTGGCATCTCGTCATCGCATGGCTCGGGTTCGGGAGCGAGCTCAGCGTGCGGCTCAGTGTGCGGCTCGCTGTGTGGCTCAGCAAGCGCGTGGCATTCGCATCGGCAGTGTTCGGGCGGCACGTAGCTGAACACTACGCGGTCGGTGTCGTGCCCAGCCCTAACCTCCGAACGTCCCCCCTTACTGCTCTCTCCGCCCTTGGGCAGCACCTCAATGCGTTTGGGCTCCATGCGCCACTCCGGCATCTCTGAAAAGTCGATCCAGTCCGCCTTGCCACGCACCTCTACGCCTGCCGGTTCCCCGCAAACCAAAACCGAACATCAGTAGACGGAATGTGATTGATGTTATGAGAAGGGATACGTGATGCGGCGATCGGTGGGTGAAGTGGAATTGGCACTATATGTGAGAAAATATTGCTTTCCTACTGTTTTTGTGACTCTCTGAATCGTATGAAGGATTGCAAATAAATACACGACTCTTCTCACAATAAAATATATGTCTTTTAGCAAAAGGTGTCGCCAAATATTGGAGTCGAACACATAACTTCTTCCTTTTTTCGAAAACAAGAGAACAGTAGGTATAAAAGAGTCACACGCATCGTAATAAAAAAAGAATTGCCCTATTAAAAACACCATAATACTGATGTAATTCGGAATCACATTCAACGCTTACTGTGGATTAAACCAAACTTTTGGAGAGCTACACAATAATTAAACTGCATAATTATCTTGAGGCAAAGTCTTGCCTGTTCGACAATGTTTACAGTTTTGTAACAATTAATAGAAGAAGGCGTGACCTTGCTTTTAAATTTACTTCATGTAATTGAAAGACGTAACTAATAAAACGTATCGATCGATACTACTACATATCGATTAGTTATTAAATACTTAAATAGTTTTTGTACGTTACATTCAACTCATATATATAAAAAGCAGCATCTGCGAAAATGGAAAATAATAAAAAATATGATATAGGTATATGTGTAATGTACAGGAAAATAATAAATATAAAATGTAAACAAACCAGAGCTCGATCTGATTAGATTTAAAACAAGATGAACGAAACTAGAAGATATTGATATTATGGTCTTGACATTTTTGTTTTTAGGTAGAAGACAATCAGTTTAAACTAAATTTAAACGCATCAATATTTTATTGCCTTCAACATTTATTTTAAAATTATATGAAATAAGCTCAATTAATTTACAGGTACTTAGATAATATCAGTTTTTTTAATTAATTGTATGACTTTGCATAGTTGTAAAATGCGAAAAACCTCAGTTTCCCATAGTATCTAGCCTATATAATATATAAATACATAGTACACGTATAGTAAGAATAAATAATAGTTTTTTTGTGAATCTTAAGTTTTTTTATTTGTTGAAATTATGTTTCAAGTATCGAGTAGGTACTGAGAAAAGTATCGATACAAAATAATTGTCGTAATATTAAGTATCGAGTACTTTGGAGCTTTGTGTTATTAGGTCCTTACATATGTAGAATTGGCGATTTGTCGCACTAGTAGCCAGTGCAATTACAAATTTCCCCTCTTTGGTTAGGAATAGAAAACTTTAAACACGCGTTTTTTACAAGTACGAGTTCTATTGTGGCACCACTGTCGCTGAAACGGTTCGAAGAGTTAATGTGTATGGCGGTCGTATTGCAAAATGAACACAGATCGCTAATGACTTTTATGTTTTCGATCCGGAAATTTCGACCTGCAAAACAAGATCCGGGCACGGTCGGAGACTCAAGAGGACCATGAAGAATTTGTGAGTTAGCTGTAGTCTGCGGTGTTAGTGATCAAAACTATTTAAATCCACATGAAGCTGATAGTTGAAATTTAAAAGCTTGAAAGGTGGGTTTTTTACGAGTTAAGTGAAGCAAACTGTTAAATTACATTACTTGACCGGCACAACATTGAAGGTTTTTTAAATCGAATCATTACATGTGATGAAAAGTGTCTCTACAATAATCGAAAGCGCTCACAGTAAAAGCAAAAATTGACCCAAAAAATTACTTATAAGTGTTTGATAGACTAGTGACCATTTGGACCATTTGGGCCTTTCATGAAAACGCCAGTTTTATATTTAAGTACCTAATAGGTACGTTCTATCCAAAATAGCAAAATAGCCCTTTAGTTAGCGCTGATGCAATAAAGTACATCAAATTAAACACCATAATGCAATTCTAATGAGCTCTCAAGTAAATCGAAAGCAGTGTCCGCCAGCTTGTACTTAGAGAGATATTTGTAGGTAGGTACATAGAGCTACATAGTTGTAATTGACATCCACTTTAAACAATTCGCACCAAAAAGGGGTTTAAGGGATTTGTGTGTGATACCTTCAGACAAATGAGTTTTATAAGAAGACAAAACTTATCGCATCTGCTCAAAACACGTTTTGCTTATAAAAAATACGCGTGAAAAACCAAGAACATGAGAAAAATGGTAGTAGGTATCTAAACCAAAAATGCAGATATTCAACTTTTATGATGATACTTAAAAACGCCTGTTCCTATTGCGGATCGATCCCGAGGCACTTGGATTTTAAGTGGTCCAAAAGTGTCAGTTGTAAAAAGAGATATAGTTACCGTCTGGGCCACTGCGTGAGCGCGGTCGAGACTTGCGCGGGGGCGGCGGCGGCTTGGCGGCAGACGTGGCTCGCGGGCGTGACGGCAGCCGGATGTGCAGGCGGGACGGGGTGGGGTCAGGGGCGGGCGAGGGTGCAGGCGGGCTGGACACGGGTGGCAAGGCGCCCAGCGGCCCGCCCCGGGCGGATCGCGGTCGCTGCACGCCCACAAGAGCTGCGGTGGCCCGCTCTCGCACAGGTACCATGGGCAGCGCCACAGGCCGCTCCTGTGGCAGCGTAGTGGGCACGTAGGGCAGCTCCTCGAAAGACTCCTGTACGACGAGCCCGCGTCGCTCGGGCTCGCTACCGCCCGGCCCCTCCGAGCTCGCCGTCGCCTCTGTTGCTGCGGCCTCCAAACTCGCCTCCGAGCTCGACGAGTCTCTCCGCTCCGGCAACGCACTCTGAACTTCCTCCTCTTTGAACGTGGCCTCTTGTCTTCTTAACCTTTCGTCGGTGACGACTTCAGTCTCCAAGACGGTCGTACGTTCCGGGATAACCTCGTGGTTTCGAACCTCCTCGCTCTCGGGAAAACTCGGTATGGATTCTGATATTTCGCTCGTGACGCTAGGCGTCTTCGTTATGCTAAATTGTGTGCTGAAAACTTGTTCTCGGCTGCCTACGTGCGTTGAAAAAATAATACGTTCCTTTTTTCTTTGTCGGTCAACTTTTGCGTTAGTTTCAGATTCTACGGGAGACATTCTGTTTACGTCTTGACAGTGTTGAATATCAGTTGAATTTTCGTTTTTTCTTAAAGGAGGAGGACATCCATTTTGCTGTTTAGTTGCCGTCTCTAACGGTGTAGGTGTGTGTTCCTCGACTTTTGCTTCAAAGCTAGTTACTTCTGGACTAGATTTTTCTGTAGGTGAATGTAAGGGAATTATAATACTTCCGTCTGGTAATACTGTCCGCTGAATTGGTTTCCTGGGTAAAGAGACAGAAGCATTCCTTTCGGGACCCCGTACTTGTGGCGCTGAAGCGGGCCGATTGGTTTCAGGTTTTATTGTTCGCTCACATTTGTCTTCATTCTTGTCGAGTTCATCGGGCGGTGTACGCAATGGTATGTGAATAATTCCATCTTTTGAATCTTCGTAATACTTAAGCTTTTCTCCTCCCTTTACTCGATCTCCAGTTATCTGAGAAAATTGTCTTTGTTGCTGCACCACAGGAGATACATCACGCGAACTTGGCGATGGCGATGTATTACTTCGTTTGGGAGTTTTAAACAAAGAAAGCACAGAACCTTTAATTTTTCCACTCGATGAAGGCGTTGTAGATCTATCTCGGCTTTTACTTCTGGACCGTCCTTCATTAAGACTTTTTTTTCGACGCAATGCATCTGACGGTGAATCTGGGGAGGCTATTGTTTCTCTAGATTTAAAAAGCGAACAAAATGAAGATTTCCGAGACACTGCAGCTCCTGTCGGTGATGGTGTGCGACTGTCGCGAGGCTTCCTTGGAGTTAGTTGAGGACTAATAGTTTCGATTGGTCTGGTGGACCCTTCGTTTAACTCGAGAGTGACAGGCTTACGCGCTGACTCTCCACCTACTAAAGTATGTTCACTTGTGTCATCGTCGTCGTCGTATTCATCGTCTGGTTTTAACTTTATTCTTATTATGTCTTTAGTGCGATTGCTATTTTTATAAACTTCTGGTTGACTTATATCACGGCGCTCTTTAGATCTCGTTCTGTTTTCTTCAGCTCGTGCTCTGTTTTTTGTTTCCTTCAGTCGTTTATCATCATCTAATATAGCAATTGAAGAAATAGGACTAGTGGTTGACGCGGCCGGTAGATTAGGTGCTACAGATACAGGCTGCGGACTTGTTGTTGCGAGACGCGTCGCACTCGCTGGTCGCGTGTTTTCTACTGTTGCCTCCGTACGCACTTCTCGCCGGTCACGGGCATCCACTGTCGTTGCAAATGTAAATGACGGTTGGGTTACGGTAACTGAAGTCATAGTCTCTGTTGATAACTTGGCTATTTCGAGCAATCGTTCTTCCACTGCGGCGGCGCAAATTTCGGGATCGTTTTCGATTGGTTTTGGACCGCAGAAAGAGGTTTCTAATAGCATTTTGTGAGGAGAAGGTGAACGAGAAACACCTGAGACTACCGAGAGTCGAGATACTCGACTCGTGTGGCTGAAACCGGAGAGGGCCGAATGCGCCGAACATTGTGAACCGACGCTAGACAGGCGACTGGTGCGACCGGATACACCAAGCAATGCCGCTTCAGATCCCTGACTGTCTTTCCTTGAATGACGTCGAGAAGGAGGTGCAGCGGGTGGCTTCGGCTCGGGTCCACCCGGAGCTCCTTCTAGAAAAGCCAGTTCTTCGGTAGAGGAACGCAACTCAAGAGCACCGTCTTCACGAAAACCAAGTTCTAGGCGGGTCTTAGAGTCTTCGCCGCCCGCGAACAGTGCCAATTCCGGTGAACTATCGCGAGAATCGTGATGGCTGGAGCTGGAGGCTCGGGAGATGTCGATGCGCGGTGCGGCCGGCGTTTGCAAGGCAGCGGGCGCGGCGGAGGCGGGCGAGGCGGCAGAGTGCACGGCCGGTGACGAGTGCGAGCGCGCGCGCTGCTCTGGCGGCGCGAGACTGTTCTCACCGCTGCACGCAGCGACGCTGCTCTTAGAACTGCTTAGGTCTTCTCGAATTTCAGGTAGACGAATAGATTGTTTCGTCTCGGGACTTGACTGAAAGTTTAAACACTAAGATTACATAATGAATAAGATTTTTTACTACAGTAGTTTTTATAACGAAAGTGTGTACATTTTGTTTATAAACTTCTTTTACGAGTACACAGTAAAAATCATACTTATTTTAGTGTTTGGCTACAAAATTAATAGGTAGGTAAACCAATGTATACTTTACTAGACTTATCGTCTAGCTTATAGTTTTAACTTTCGGGTCTGAAAGATTTTGCAAGGAGGCAGATTGTCTATTCTACACAGAGGACTCAGACAAAAACGGGGCAATCGTGGCGAGGTAAATGGGGGAAGGAGGAGGGGTAACAACAGTTAACTATTGCACCTTTAGCAATTTTGATAACATATAAAGGCGACGTGTATTGTTTCCCCGTGTTGATCCGGGCTCCTTTGTATAATAACCCATCTGCCTTCCTTGCCAGGCAGCTTGTAAAAGGTGAGCATAGGCTCACTGTCACCAACACCGTGACATCTGACTAGGTGGTAGAGTTTAGCAGCGACTCGCCCGGTTTGGTACCACCGCCCTACCTATTCCTGCCGCCATAACGTCATGACGTGTTCCGGTTCGGAGGGTAATTTGCTTTGTTGTTTATTCAAAATGTAAACTAATGAGTTTAACACGTATAGACACTCACAAAAAATTAAATCTCTCAATTTTAAATTAAAATTTAGTTACCGAATTATCTACTAAATAAATCTATCGGGATAATGAAGGTACGCCCTTGCTA
>NJDC01003586.1:36235-51663 GCA_002245475.1 Calephelis virginiensis
ATAGTTTTAACTTTCAGGTCTGAAAGATTTTGCAAGGAGGCAGATTGTCTATTCTACACAGAGGACTCAGACAAAAACGGGGCAATCGTGGCGAGGTAAATGGGAGAAGGAGGAGGGGTAACAACAGTTAACTATTGCACCTTTAGCAATTTTGATAACATATAAAGGCGACGTGTATTTTTCCCCGTGTTGATCCGGGCTCCTTTGTATAATAGACCATCTGCCTTCCTTGCCAGGCAGCTTGTAAAAGGTGAGCATAGGCTCACTGTCACCAACACCGTGACATCTGACTAGGTGGTAGAGTTTAGCAGCGACTCGCCCGGTTTAACGTCATGACGTGTTCCGGTTCGGAGGGTAATTTGCTTTGTTCTTTATTCAAAATGTAAACTAATGAGTTTAACACGTATAGACACTCACAAAAAATTAAATCTCTCAATTTTAAATTAAAATTTAGATACCGAATTATCTACTAAATCAATCTATCGGGATAATGAAGGTACACCCTTGCTACAGCCATTAGCAACAATGTGCCCGAATGTCCACGGCATAAATGATAGAGGAGGGACGTAGTAAAATTGTAATCTGTATGTGACGACACTTAATATGGGCCCTTCATATTTATATAAAGACTAGCTGTCGTTTTGTACTGAATTTCCAAGCTAACAACCTGTATTAGATATCAACGAGTAAAAAAAAAATAGTTTAAGAAACTACTTTAAATATATTTTTTTAATTTAATACAATCCAAAAAAAAAACGTTGAACGAAAGAAGTTAAAAATTCCAAAACTGAAATTCAACAAGATTACAAATTTAAATAACAAATTAATTAAACTAAAATTTCAAAACAAAATTATTGTAGAATGATAAATTTTGCACATAATCTAGATATTGGTTATTGGAATAATATCGAATATGTTAATTGCCTTGCGAGCCTTCGCTCGGGTAATAATGATAATATGAGCAGTTTAGTAATTTGGCTAACCTCTTCGGAGACGTCGTGGTCGAAGGAGGCAATTGGCGCGGGCCCGCGGCGCGGCCGACCCGTCCCGCTCGCCGCCATGCGCCCCCGCCCGCCCGCACGCTCGCGCTCTCACATTGGTCGCACCACCACGTACACCAAGATACCTGATGAAATGGATTAAACACTGTATCATAATTCTAGATACAGCAATAATTAGGACCATTAATTAAACCCTTTTTGTGATTACATAGATAAACAGTGATAATTTTCAAATGAATTTCGTGTACAGTTTAGGTATTATTAATACATACTTACATAGATACATGCATACATAACTTAACGCCAAGTCCCTAACGGAGCGGGCAGAGAGTATCGAGTGCCAAACTGCACGACCTGTCAGACCTGCCTGGCTTAGCGAGAGTTGGGTATGAAAACGCTTGAAAGTAGGATAATTGTTATCGAGAGTGATCGATGAGTTACGGAAAATTTGTGGGGTTACCGAGAAAGAGTGGGATTAAAAGTAATTGTTGGTTTTAAATTGAGAAAGGGCATCCTTCGATGGTTCGGACAGGTAGCAAGAATGACAGGTGAAAGATTTTTTTTTATATTTTATTGAATCAGGGGTTACTTTGCGGAAATCCATTATAACAGATGTAAAATAAGCCTTTATTTTGATAATTCGTTTTGAGAATTATTTGCCACAACCGTTACACTGCTTACGCGGAATTAACAAAATAAAGGGCTATTTTTACATCTGAGGTGAAAGATTGAAAAAGCAGATATACAATGCGAATGTGGATGGATGTAGGAACCCGATGAGACCTTCCACGATCTAAACGTTCGGGTGTTAACCGAAGGTGGTGTCAAGGATCTTCGAAACCGGCGTGTTTTGTATGAAAAAGGTATAATGCCGGAGCTTGCTGGATATATTAAATTAAAGACACTTTAGGACCATTATTTTTTTGAACTTACTTAAATGATCTGTCTGATCTGCCTGATGCTATCAATCATGGTTTCATCTTATTAGCTGCTGACACAACCCTTTTGATCGAGCGCAAAAGCAAAAAAGATATAGTTACAGAAACAACCAAAACTTTGAACAAAGTAACAGAATGTTTAAATGAGAATAATCTAAAATTAAATCTTACAAAAATAAAATTAATGGAATTTCAAACACATCATCGAGAGACTAAAAAAGTAGATGTTATTTTTAATAATACTATTATAAAAACGTAGATTTTGCTAACTTTCTAGGAATTAATATCAATGAATTTTGAAATTGGATATCGTATCCCATGTATCCGATTTCAGACACAAAAGCTTTGCACTTCTAACTAATCAGAACTATTTAAATTTCGAATGTTACATTTTAAAACGTTCATAATTATTGAATTTCGTGTTAATATTGAGTGAAATTAGTCAATTTTGGTGGCATTTTGTACAATTTTGTTCAGTGAAAGTGCATAAATGAAATAATCATGAAGAAATTAGCGTATCGTATATTTCCTCGTTGCCGCCAAATCTCATTACATGAGCTTGTGTAAAAAGGCCACGGCTTTACCCAAGAGCCTGACATGACTTACTGACGACTTTTGAGTGATGGTTAATTATAATTGATATAAAATTTGATGCAAATTTCTACTTGACTAATGGCAAAATACTAACGAGATTGCCAAAACCTAAAGAAAGAAAGAAAGATATCACCCATTAAAGGTCTACGATACTCTTTGGGTCCACGTACACAACGAAAATGGAATTAAGTCGAAAAGATTTTAGAGCGATGATTTTTTATGATTTTAAAAGTTCTCTTTCTCCGCAAGACTGTGCCGCTCGTCTTCATAATGCTTTTGTGAGAGAAGCACTTTGTTTGAGCACCGTGAGGCGATGGTTCGCTGAATTTGATAGAGGTCGAATTTCTTTACATGACGAATTTCGTGAAGGGCGGCCTTCAACTGCCGTCAACGAAAATGATGTAGCTACTGTTAAGCGGTTAATTGAAGAAAACCTCCGGATTTATATATGAGACAATTCGAGGACTATTGGGGATTGGTATAAGCCAAATTCAGAAAATTTTATACGCAGATTTGAAAGTTCGGAAACTTTGTTGTCGTTGGATCGCGTGGAATGGTGCTCACAGATGCTATTGAAGTACGACCACAAATAAATGATGGCATGAATGTGACCTCGGTAAAAGAACTTATATTAGAAAAAGCTAACATGATAGGACCCGACGAATGGAAGAAAGTATGTGATCAAGTATGTCAAGTGTGAGGATGAGTACCGGAAATTTGAGTTTGTGTTTGATAACCATTCGGATACATTCATTTTAAACATTGGTTCCAGCAGCGACAGTAATGATTCTGAGTTTGAAATATCGGCTATATACGTCATATCAAATTCTGATTAATTGATAAATTTATTTTAATTGATTTTGTATTATAAATAAAACTGTTCTACTTGCTAGAGTTAGAAACTTATTTAGTTAGTACAACCGATTTATCTTAATTTGATTTTCTTTAATCTGATGTTTTTATTTTGGTATCAGCTGATGGCAAGAAACACAGCATACTTTTATTTTTAAATTGGCTGACCTATTCTAAATTTAAGCGAAATGACGAATATAGCCGAAGTCCATAATTTAAATAGTATATGTGTATATTGCATTTCTATTTTCTATTGGTATATATAACTAAATTCCTGAAAATCTGAAATCACTTCCAATAAAAAGATTGTAAAGGAAATTATTTGGTTTGCTATTAGAAAAAAACATATTACAGCGTAAGAGATTGTCTTGCTGATAAGCATAATTGATTAGAGGTAGGCAGAGGCACAACCAGGGCAGCCACGACTAGCCGAAGACACTAAGTCCCACTATGTGATAGGTGGCAAGCCTATCGCCAACCGGGCACATTTCCTATCCTGACCAACATTTTTTTTTATTAGGAGATTGGAAAAATCCAATTTTCTTTTTGTTGGCCTCATGCAGTTAAGTCCAACACCCGGACCGCTAGACCGCAGAGGCGATAATTGTTAAATTAAATGTTTACAAATATTAAAATATGATTAGGTAAAAAATATATCCTTAATTTAAGTATTTTTGTGAAATAATATGATTGAATTACGAGTAATATGATAATTAAAGTGGTATACAAATTATTGGAATTTTTACAAATTGTTCAAACTTACACATTAATTAAAATTTTAAGAAATTTGATAGAAGGCGGCAAAAATTTCAGAAATCCATACTTAAATCCAAATTAAATTAATTTGCAATTTCCCGCCAAAAATATGAATATGTAGTGCGACAAAGAGAAAAAACTGTGCGTTATAAATGGACTTGACTGACCAATCCATTCAAAAATTGGTATATATTTTTGCAAAAGTCACACATTCTTCTATAAATTAACACAAAATGGTTATACATATTATAATCAATTTAAATTAATATTTTTAATTATTTTACCGCCTCATTGGTCGAGTGGTTAGCGTACTCGCCTAACTACACTGACCAACCGCGAGGCTCAGATTCGATTCCCGACGGGGGCACGCCCTTGTGTGATGAACATTTGGATGTCTGCATTTCCAGGTCTAGGTGCTTATTAAATTTATTCTGGTATCTATTACAATATTTGCATGTATTAGAATCGTTCTACCCATAACACAAGAATTTACTTACTTTGGGGTTAGATTCGATTTGTGTAACTTGTCCAGGGATATTTATTTTATTTTAATTAATTCGTAAGTCCAATCCATTTTTGGCGGGAAATTGCAAATTAAAAAATGTTATTTAGATATTAGCATTTTATTGGTTAAGTGTTGAACTGAGCTAAAAGTTTTTTCGCTGTTTTGATCTGGGTATGTTGAGTGCCTAAGACCATCAGATTCTCTGCCTGACAGCTCATTAGAGGTAAATACGAGTTAAGTAGGTCGTGAATAGAAAGACTGGTAGTAAAGTGCTGTTGAGCAATTTCCTGGGAATCTAACGCTTTACTTGTTCCTGCTACCATAATAACTCTGTTATGTCTCAGTCCGGAGGGTAGGGAGCCTTAAATATTTGTGGTGGCTATAGGCCACAGTGGTCTCTTACCATTAGGAAGTATACTTGTTCGCTGAGCTCTAACTAAAAAAACTTTATACAATTGGACTGGTTGCACATAGGCTGTACCACAAAGTTCGATGAAGTTGTCAAAATATCGCGATTGGCTATAACATTAGCCATTAGAAACTGGAATGTACCTGGTCGACGTTCGGCAGAGCATTAAATAGGGAAATTGTCAGGAGTAAGTGAAAATTTTCACTGCTTCCACTTCTAGCAAAGGCCTATTTCAATATCACCTTATCCGCGGCTCATTTTATTTTTTTTTTTATGCTATAGGAAGGCAAACAAGCAGACGGACTTCCTGATGGTAAGAAATTCACGCCGCGTAGAGACACCAAAGGTGGTAATGGTGTGTTGCCAACCTGAGGTCGGGATGTTAGGCCTCGAGCCAAAGTAAGTTTACCGGCTACATTACCCTCCGAACCGGAACACCTATCAAGGGATGTGACGCTCTGTCGCTCGCTTGTAAATTTACGATGATAAATTATTTTACATTTTTTATAAATCTAATGTTTTGTTGTATCGTAACGCTTGACATTACCAGCTACTAACAGTTTCTACGGGTTGCTGCAATGTTTTTTCCATTTTCCAAGCAAGTTTCCCGGTTTTTTTTTACAGGAACTTTCGGACAATAACTAAGTACCTAACACAAGAAAAAGGAATTAGCAAATATGGAAATGAACATTCATTTTTGTAAGGTATATTGATTATTTTAGAAATATTAATTTTAATTCCTTATGTTAATATATTTTCTTATTTATTTGTCATTAATTGCGTAATTTTTTTTTAATTCTTTTCTGAATTGCACTAATGACACTCGAGGGATTTTTACACATACTTAGTTATGCAAATATTATTTACTGCAAAATTTCACAATTCCCGATTTTGGACCTGAGCGTTTCTTTAAAATTTTATATAAAAAAGTAACTATCCAGTCAAATTATAATTTTTCACAGGATATTATTATCATTGTGGGTAAATGATTCTAAAATACACCACTGTTTCCAAAAGCACCAAAATAATAATTATTGTTTAAGAGTTATTATTGTTTTAATATTTTCGTAAAATACGAAAAAAGTACTAATTCAAAATTGGTGACTTATTATTTTTAAGTTCACTAATGACATATCTACCCTACGGCAAGTTTTCACCCAAAACGCACATAATGCAACTCCATACAAATATTTGTTTTTTTTTTTTTTAAATTACCTATAGGAAATTCGGAAAAATGCTTACTGTCATTAAGTTCGCCATGGAACCTTATATGTTATAGTGCATAAAATGATTAAAATTAAATAAATAAGCCAATCGACAACGGATGTATAAATATATACCTGCACTATCGCCACAGATTAGATTTAACTAAGTACCTACTGCTGAATGGGACGGTTCCGTCTTCTACTGTAATTGATATTTTTTTTAGTTTTATTATATTTTTATTTTGTTTAAGGGTGAGTATTTTAACAAATATTGTTCTTCAAACAATAAGCTTCACGTTGTGTTTATTTAAATGGTGCTGTATTTCACAGAAAGGGTTATGAAATGGGGCTCAGTAGGTAATTATGTTAATAATGTAGCAAGTCACGATATCCGATAAAGCAAGGGTTGGTAGTCGCGGACAGCCGTCTCCGAGGAGCTGTGTCGGCAAGGACCTGGTACTGGTGACATCTACCATACACACGACAGTAACAACTGGAGTAATGGGTATATAGGTCAATTATCTTACAATTGGCGAGTTCAATGACATTGGGTTTGGGTGGGAGGTTACCTGGAGGGCTGTGGTGTCGCGGAGCGTCCGAGTTTAACGGCGTCGAGGTGTCGCGGTCACTGGGGCGGAGGCGTAAGCATGTCGCGGTCGCGGTCTGTGCGAGTCGCGAGTCGCGCGCCCCGTGTCGCCAACCACTGCCGCCACTCATCGACGCGGCGCGGCAGTCGCACATGCGCGTTGTGCCTTCCTCCCTACCTGCCGCCGTCGCTCCACAGATGACACACATTTTCTAATGTCAACCCTTGACGCTTCTAAAGGCACAAGATCTTCAAGAAAATCTGCCTAATAAACCTAATACGGGATACCTAAAATATTACTTTTCAATTTTATACGAAATCTATTACAATAATTTTTTTGGGCAATAACGGATGACATGTATTTAAATTTTAAAATGTAAATGCATTCAAGACTTTAGTGACGTCACGAATTTGAACCCCTATTAAATAAGCATGTTGTAAGTTAATTGCATTCGTAACTAGGCTGAACTAAAAACACAATGTTACTTTGTTCAATATAAACTACTAGCCGATCCGGCGAACTTCGTATCGCTTGACATATTAACAGCTGCTAACAGATTATATAATTTAAGGTTTCTTCATAAGAACCTTCTTTGGTCAATGAATAACATAACTAAAAAAGAGTTAACAAAATCTGTCTAACTGTTCTGGCGTGATGCGAGGACCATTCGCAACGGGGATTAGTTTTTGTATATATAGACCAGCCGGCCCAGCGAACTTCGTATCGCTTGAAATATTGTATTGTTCCTACTTTCCCTGCACTTTTCCCGGTTTTTCTCTTCATATGACCCTTCACCTGACAATAACCAACATAAAAAAGAGTTAGAAAAATTGGTTCTTTCGTTCAGGCGTGATACAATGACCATGGAAATGGGGATTTATTTTTAATATACAGGGTTACGGGTAACTAACGCTTAACCTTTCTAGAAAGCTTAAATAAGTCAAAAGCATTACTTTTTGTTCTTCAACTTTTAGGAAAACGCGAAAAAAAATTTGGTTCCCCACACAAAAAAATTTCATCTTCCTCCGAGAAAATACATGGAGAACCAAATTCTTTTTTAGCAGTTTTCTAAAAGGTGTAGAACAAAAATTGTTGCTTTTGATGTACTAAAACTGCCCTAGAAAGGTTATGCTTAGTTACTAGTAACCATATATAGAGATGTACTTAGACTAGACGACCCGTCGAACTTCATTTGTATAGATAAGGCTTAACTATTATTAGCTTATATGGATTTAAGTATTGTTTTTCTCAATTTCCCTGCAACATGGTTTTTTCTTCATAAGAACCTTCTCCATACTAACCAACGCAACGAAAAAATAATAAGCAAAATTGGCCCATCCGCGTTCAGGCGTGATATGACGATGACTTCGCGAAATGGGGATTCATTTATATATCTTTTGTTACATAGGGTCCTTCCATAATAGGGGCTCTAATTTTTAGAGTTTATTCAGGGGGCTGATTCCGTACCTTTTTAGTAAAGTGCACTTCAAATAGTAACGTGTTTTATTTCCTATGACCAACAGAAATACAATAGTGATTGTTAAACGCTAGTATTGATAAAAGATGGCGCTGTACTGTTATACATCGCGCAACTGACTGACACTGGTCATTTTTATCTGCTCCCAATCTTGGCATAGTGTATTAGTAACATCGTCAACGGGATAACGGGATAATTTTTTTGGGGACTAGCAAATAGCAATGATAGTAGTGATGTGTCAACTCGATTTGCTAACACGAGTTAGGTCCAACTCGAGTCAAGTCGAGTTGATTTATCTATGACTCGATTTGAAATACCTAAAACATATTTTGTGATAACTGCATGATAATTATTAGCATTCCATGCTTCAACTTTATCAAATTAGACTGATATTATTGTGTTAAGAATGCTAAATATAAATAGCGTTATTGAGAATTGGTGTAAATTTTTTTAATAAATAAAAATACCCATTACAATTGTCAAAAATAAATACATATAAATGAATGGTTTTGAAGTCCATTTTTGTAAAAATGCATGCGTATATTTATGTATGCCCGTGAGTTAACCTACTTGAAAATATATGTAACGAAAAATATATAAATCGCACTTGTATATAACTAAATCACGTGTGATGCTGGCGCATCTTCCTGTCTGTAAGCGCGTATCTTAAATTTTTTCTCTTCACTGCAATTTCATATTGTAACGTCTGTCAAATCTATACATATAATAAATCTGTAGAAGGGTCAATTCTGTACAATGAAAATATTGAAAAAAGAAATAGCAGGGGATGTTACTGGATCGATACTAAGCCCAAATATATAATTAAAAAAAAATTGTCTGTCTGTATGTTCAGGCATCACGTGAAAACTGACCGGGGCTTAAAAGATTTTGCTATCAATATTTTTTTATTTAATTAGTTTTATTTTTATAGATATTTAAACAGATACAGGAGATGGAGTCGAAATATATTTTTAAATCCAAATTGTTTTTTTTATTATTTAAATGATTGTAATCTTATTTCACATTTGAACTTATTTTGCATGTCGAATTATTGACTAAAATGTGAAGAACTATTAGGAAATAATGAAATATAAACCAGCAATGATACTTGTACCACATTTTACGCAAATTAATGATTGATTGATTCCAACTTTTGTGTGATGGATCTTAAAAGCCTTTTTAGGGTTCCGTACCTCAAGGGTAAAAACGGACCCCATTACTAAGCCTCCGCTGTCTGTCTGTCTCCAGGCTGTATCTCATAAACCGTGATAGCTAGAAAGCTGATTTTTTTATTAATGATTTATTTCTGTTGCTGCTATAAGAACAAGTACTAAAAATTTAAAATATATATACTAAGGGGGTCCCTATACAATAAACGTGTTTTTCCTGATTTTTTGTTCAATATTAAAAAAGGTAAAAGGTAGACGCTTTAAATTTTCAAAGAATATTTAATTGTATATTACCTTTCGAAATAAATAATTAAATAACAATAAAGTAAATATTAAAGAGGGGCTCCCATACATCAAATGAGATTATCTAGTATAGATTATAGTACGGAACCCTTCGTGCGCGAGTCCAACTCGCACTTGGCCTGTCTTTTTTTATAACGCGCCTAAAAAAGTATAACTTCAAAACAACTCCGCCACCATAAAACAGAGGCAGAGTGGCGAGGTTAGAGTTTTTGTAGTATTTATATTTGTTTTAGAAAACATTTTTCTATCGCATTAATTTATTCGTTAAGAAACAAATGAGTTTTTAAAACAAACCAAATTTTTTTTTTCGAAATGACTACTGTTGTGTACGTCTATAGACTTTAACAACGTCACCGGGCTAGTGGACGAGCAGAGTGCTCGGTCAGAGATTGAATTTTGGGTGGGGCCTGGGACCCAAAATATTCCCTCCCTAAGGGCGTCTCCTGTGAGACCATACCTCGGCTTAGGGTGGGATCTTGGTTTGTTTCGGTAAAGAATATCGTGGCTGTGTTCCGCCCAGGGCAGAACACGGGTCTTCGCCGCCCCCGGCGGTGGCGATGTCGCGAGTTTGTATGTGTGTGTGTTGTGATGTATGAGGCGTTTGCCTCGGTGATAGGGTCATCTGGGTCTAGGATCACGTGACGGGGCCTCTGGCGAAGCGGAGGTGGGTCCGTCTTTGGGACATAATCGTTGGCTGCTGCCATCAGAGGGTTCGGGTGATTTTCTAACTTAGAAAAATATGTTTGGGAGAGTTCATGAAAGTGCTTCGCTAGGCTAGGCAATTCCAAGTCTCTATGTAAATCTATGTAGCGCATGTACCACGGTGCGCCAGTGGCTAGTCGTATGAATTTATTCTGAACAACTTGTAGAGGGTAAAGGGTTGTCCTAGGTAGGTGGACGAATGCTACGCTTGCATAAGACAGTATGGGTCGTATGCAAGTTTTATAAAGAGTCAACTTATTTCTAAGTGACAATTTACTATTTTTGTTCAGAAGACTGTGTAAACGGTACATTACATGTTTTGCCTTATCTTTCACACGTTTAATGTGTGATTTAAATTTAATATCTTTGTCCAGCGTTACCCCGAGGTACTTCACTTCGCTTTCTCACGGGATAACGCTACCGAACATAGATATTTGCATAATTTGGCGGAAACTTCTGGTTCGGGTGGGAATCTTTTTCCTACAGAAAAGTACTGCCTTACTTTTTTCCGGATTTACTTCCACACGACACTTTTTGAACCAGGTAGCTAGAGAGTCGGCTGCTATTTGCAGTCTTTTTGAAATAATGAGATTAGACACATGTGTGGAGTATAAGGCGGTATCATCCGCGAACAGGGCTAACTCTACGTTAGGAACTCGTGGGACGTCGCTCGAGTATAATGAAAACAGGATAGGAGAGAGCACTGATCCTTGAGGGACACCTGCTTGTAAAGGGCGGGGTGTGGAGAGTTCCTTCGACTCGGAACCGAAAACGGCGGTTTGACAAGTAGGCTTGTACGATGTACACTAGCCTATCCGGCACACCAAAATAAAGAAAAACATGACTGAACGTCATTTTAATAAAATCGAGTTAACTCGAGTTCAATTCGAGTTACTGAAATTTTAACTCGACTTGACTCGAGCTAAATTTAACCCGAGTCGGCACATCACTAAATGATAGCAAATACTAGACACGTCGTTGACAGTTATTTGATGTACACTTTACCCAGTGATCATCACTAAAAGATACTGAATAGCCCTGCTGTTCATTTATTATAAGATATCCACATGAAAAATGACGTGGTTAAAATGACTTTTCTTTCATAGAACTTACTGCGTCATAATACTTTAGGTACTTAGATGAATACTGAAAATAAATAACCAACGTCAAATGTCAACTGTCATTATTTTAGTCACGAATTGGCAGCGCTCATTGACTTCTAGCGCTTTAGAGCTACGAATAAAAAATAAGGAGTTACTAATGACCATGGGCATTTTATTTGAATAGAAAGACATTTTTCTCATACGACCTCCTTCTCTTTTCTTCATATAAAATAAGAAAGAAACAAAATATAAACCTTGAAGTTAGCTATATAAATACGTTATTTACCGACCTAACAGAGGACAATCGATATAAACAATAGAGCTTACGTTAGCGACTACGTAAAGCTCCAAATTTTAAACACAATCTAAAATAAGCTACATTCGGTAATTTATGTATCGAAATCTACAGCGTTTTTAGACGAAAAATTAATTACCTACCAGTAGGGGGCTGTTTGATGTTTTCATACAAATATTTTATGGAGTCGCTAGCAAGTAAAGTAAATTTATCAAGGTTCAAACTCATGGTAAGGGCTCAGAACTGCGTCAAAAACTAGTTACGTGACAGTTCCGTAGCAGCAATCAAAAAAGTATCTCCACCTCATATCCTCGAAGAGATAGTCAGAGGACAACCAGGACACTCACGACTAACCGAAGACCCTAAACCCATAATCTGATCGGTATCAAACATATCGCCAACCGAGCACAATTCCAATCCTGACAACGCTGTTCGTATTAAAAAATGTAAAAGCACGTCATTTTCTTATTATTGTTGTAGCCCGACCCGGGCTCGAACCCAATACCTCACGAAGTCAAGTCCAGTATTGGACCGCTAGACCTCACAGGTGATAATAGCAAGTAAGTCTCAAAATACTACTGAAAGCATAATTTTAGTAGCAAAATCGATTTTAATTTTTTTCGACAAACGTTTCAGCTTAATGGTTCGCCGACAGAATGTTTCCTTTATTACTGTTTCGATGGCAAAAATTTATCTACAAACATTTGCCGACAGGATGATTCTCTCGAGAGAGAATTTTACATTTTGACTTTTACCCCTCTCCTACGAAAACCTCTTTAGTAAACCAAATACAAAATAGCATACAACATTCCTCAAAACATAGAGCACAGGTAGGTGCTCTATGTTTTACTTTTTAGTAGATTTGGCGAGAATCGCTGTCAGGATATAGACAGACAAACAAAAAATCTATAACTGCTAAAAATGTATTGTGGTGCTAATTTTTAATCGCTTGTGCCATTTTTTTAAATAAATAAATATCTCTGGAGAAGTTAGACAAATTAGATCTAACCAAAGTAAGCAAACTATATGCTTGCGTAATGGATGTCAGTCAACGATACTAATACATAGAAATACTTAAACTGTTACCCGAATAAATTTAATAAACACCCAGACTCGGAAATGCAGACATTTAAATGTTCATTACATAAATGCCTGCCTCCGTCGGGAATCGAACCCGAGCCTCGCGGTTGGTGGATTTAGTTGCACGTGTACGCTATTCGCTCGAGCAACGAGGCAATCACCAAATATCTTCAATGTACAGTATTCACTCGTCTACAGTTTACAGTACATGTAGACATTATGTAGGCACATAAATTTTGCGCAACTTTTACAGATTTGGTTATTTGTACATGATGGTTTGGTTTGAGCAGTGACCTCCCAAGAGTTCAAGCCTTGTCGCGACGGCGCTGGGTACCCGGTTTTTTCTTATGGGCTCGGGGAAACTTGAACCAGGACGGCTGCTCCTCAGTGCCTCTCACTAACCAAGATACGAACGGTGGACCATTTGGTCCGCGTGGCGGCTGTGGAGATCTGCGCAGGAGGGTGGGATTGTCATCTTGCCCGCCCCATCTCGTGGTCGCAACAGTCGCAAGGGTGCCTGTGGCTACAGAGACCCCGTAGTGGTGTACCCCATGTCATCGCACACAACTTCAGACGATTTGGGATGTGATGTGTATCATCATAATCAGCCGGTGATGTGTGCAAAAGCGTTCCAACAGCCCTGTTACCTGGTGAAGTGTAAGATACGGTGTGATACGGTGTGGGTCCGACATAACTTCTTCTTCCGAAAGAAGTGGATGTCCATGATGTCAATTTTCAAACCCCGACAAAACCTACATACCAAAACCATCTCGATCACGCCAGCTGTCAAACAAAAAAAATTGAAATCGGTCCACCCGATCAAAACTAATGATGCCGCACACACAGCAACGCGCCAAACTTATAACACCCCTCGTTTTCCGTCGGGGTTTAAAAGAAGCGTCCGCTGAGTGCATAATTCTAACTATATCAAGGATTTCCGGACTTTTTCGCAACTTTACGCGAGAGCGTTTTAAAGATGCAATTTTCAGAAAAAAAGTCATATAAAAAGTATGAATATTTTAAGGAAAATGTCCTTGACCTTGATTTTATTAACAGAGTACCCACAATTTAGTCTAGTATCTATTTCTCTATTATCACTAAAGATAATTGTTACTTGAATCAAAATGACCTCAAATATGGGGGCACGGAAGTGCACCCACCAAGGAGAGACTTCGTAGTAGGAGTTAAGCGTAGATTCACATCGGAAGTTTCATGAAACAGGTGTCGGAACGCAAAAATCCAAACTCAACATTTAATTTGGGCACGTTACACTTTTGTCAAACACGAAATAGAAAAAGATCTGTAGACACGGGAATGCCCACGCCAAGACTAACAAAGCGAACCGCGAGGGCGCTACCTTTTCTCGAAACGTTTTGACGTATTTCTGAACTCCCCAAAATTTTGTTTGAATTATACCACGTAAATATTTTTTTCAAGATTGAAATTTCAATCACATGGCTCACATACTTGAGATAATATATACTTGATTTAATGATGATGAAGACGTCTAAAAACTGCCGATTTCATCACTGACTCTCTGATGATCATAGGGTACTTCCTGAAGTCCTAGAAAGCTGAAATTTGGTTTAAAGGCAAATGTACAATCAACAACAACAAGTCTGGAACTTGTTACTTTACCTCCCTTACTTCCAAACTTAGGGGGTGAAAATTTGTATGAATCTTCGTTGTTCATTTGAATAATCACTACTCGGGTTTGAATTATATTAGATAAACAAAATTTCCAGAGTATAAAAGGTGGCTGTTTATATAAATAAGAATAATTCTATATGTTTAAAAGTCCTAGAAAGTGGAAGTTTGGTATATTTTTGGTATCGATAGGTATATCATTTTTACTTGGCATCAGTACCTATTACATTTGTATTTGAATTTTTGCATGCCGCATATAATTCCGTTTAGAAATTGCTGAAGTGGGTAGGAAGTGTTGGATTTACATGAACAACTCTAGGGTTTATTGAGTTTTCTACATACATATCTTCACGCAAAGTCCCTTGCGAGGTATGTGGAGTGTATCAAGTGCCAAATCACGATCTTTGCAGATCAGCTTCGCTTCCTCCACATTCTTGACCCTTTTGTAAACGCTGGTTTTCAGAGACTCGTGAAACCACCCGAGCGATTTGATTTCTCCCCAGGGCCGATTTATCCATTCATATTGGCGTTGTATATTTGTCCTCTCTCATTTTAGCACCAACACTTTCTTTCAATGCCACTCTTTCTCGGATCTGACTACTCTCATTTTGAACGCATTTACCCTACTCTCATGCTTTTTTTGACATACGCAATTCTTGCTTTGGGATAAGAACAGAACCATGCAAAGCGAGTGTAACACTTTGACTCAAAACCTTCGTCTTAAAAAGCTTGCCCGGCGCTATATTCATAATATTCCCTGCACACACTCTGGGGCCATCCATAAATTACGTCACACGTTAATGGG